>QCXZ01000064.1:47336163-47505423 GCA_025024175.1 Rhyzopertha dominica | reverse complement strand
ACATTTTAACAATGGCGTATGATACCAATAATGACTTATTACATAAAAGACAGTTTCAGTTTTGCCGAGTTAGTTAAAAATATAGAAATTCCACAGGGACATGAAATAGTATCGCTAGATGTGGTCAATCTTTTTGGAAACATTTCAAAATCTTTGGTGATCAAAATTTTGAGTGAAAAATGGAATAAAATTGACCCATTTTTTCAATGTCCAAAAATTAATACAAATTATAAAAGAAGAGAGCTTTTTTAGAAATGGTATCATTCATATTAGATAACAATTATTTTAACTATGAGGACAAATATTACAAACAAATTTTTGGATGCGCTATGGGTTCAAAATTAAGTCCTATACTTGCACAGTATGTAATGGACGAACTTCTAAATTCATGTATACCAAAATTGACATATAACATAACATTTATAAAAAAATTTGTGGATGATTTAATTTTAGTAATTCCAACCTCTGGCATAGAAGAAATTATAATGGTTTTCAATTCTTTCGACCAACATATAAAATTTACAGTTGAGAGAGAAGTGGATGGTGGTGTACCGTTTCTAGATACAAAAGTAATACGGCAAAATAATAAGATTGTCTTAGATTGGTATCAAAAACCCACCTCTTCAGGCAGATTATAAATTTTTTGTCAAATCACTCAATTAAAATTAAAATTAACTTTATTAGGCAAATGAAACATAGAATTAAAAAAATTTCACATCCAAATTACATAAATAAGAATTTACAAAAAATTAAAAAATTATGTTACTTCAAATTCTTACCCGCAAACTTTGCATAAACAAAATTTTATTTTCTACTATTGATTACTTACAAAACGATTGTGCGATTAATCAACAAAATTTAAATTCGGTGAATGTTTTAGACAGAGTGGAGCAGCAAGAAAACCATGATTCTCAAAGTAATCATAATTCAGAAGTATCTCGGTTTGGATCTCTTCCAAATATTACAGGTTTGGCAACAAAATTAATTAGAAGTTTTCAAAATGAGGGTATAAAAATAGCATTAAAAAATTTTAAAAAGGGTTCAAATTTATTTAGCAAATTGAAATCAAAAATTCCATTACAATATCAATCGAATGTTGTTTATTCTTTAAAATGTGATACTTGTGAAAACATTTATGTGGGACAGACATCGCAGTGGCTATCCAGTAGGATAGCACTGCATAAAAGTGATATTAGAAAAGATAGAGATCGATGTTCATTAGGAGAACACGTAATTAGAAATAATCACATAATAAATTGGGAAGAAGTCAAAATTTTAGAAAAAGAGAATGTTACAAATAAACGTTTGATTTTAGAAATGTACCAAATTAATAAAAGTGCTAACACAATAAATAAAAAATCGGATACACAAAATTTGAGTAATATTTACACCTATTGATTATCAGATGAAATATTAAAATCATAGTAAATCGGCAGGCATAAATTTATGAAAAATGTGGTGGCTATGTTGCAACTTTCATATTTTGTCATTAATCAAATCTGTAATGAAACTTCAAATTCAATCAAATTATATAAGTTATGCAAGATTTGGAAGATAAAATTGGCCCCCTTTTATAAACCTCAATTTCAGTAAGGTTACGAGTTACATGTAGTTTTAGGTACATCCTGTTATAAATGTAGAAGCCCTGAAGAAGATTTAAAATAAAATCGAAAGCTTGGCAAAGAAAAAAGAGTTTACATAATTTCAACAAAAGTCGAATTCCCCTTAAACCGAAGATTTAAATATATGTATATATATATATATATATATATATATATATATATATATATATATATATATATATATATACATCATGCTATTCTTTCTGCGTCTTTTCATGAACCTAGTGATTCTGCGTCCGACGAGTATAAACGAAAACTGCAAGCGTTTTAGATCAGTCATTCAATTTCTAACAGGCAGATGGCAGGATATGCAATGTATATTGAATATTAATCAATTTACAGGGCGGAATACATTGTGCTATCTTTCTGCGTCCGAACCATTACCTAGTTTTTGGCGTCCGGCATATACGTACCATGTTACCGATGTTTGTGCGTCATACAGCGCTGCCATTTTTTCGGTTTGAAAGAGTTCATTTTAAAGCAGGTAACTAAAAAGAAAGTCTTGCAATCATTTTGGGGGCTGTAAAATGTAAATTGCGATATTACGAGAATAGTAAAATATACCCAAATTTCTAGTTGCAACTAATCAATAGCTTATTAGCTCCAAATTTTGAAACCAAAAACTGAAATTAAAATACAATAATTGCGTATGAGGTTCAAATTATGTTGCAGCGTATCAGAAATTTCTACTATGTAAAAAGCTGTATCACGGAAAAATGTAGACGATCTGACTGGGAAAAACACTAAAATGGAAATGTTTTAAATCACAGCATAACAATCKTATAAAAGAAAAATAGCTACAAMAAGGATTAAAAATTATGTATGTAYTAAAGCTCATCAAGGCAAATACTAGTTATAGCTAAATAGCAGATAATTATATATACAAATGTAAGCTGGCTATATCCGTTGTATGTATATATTCAGCATCTTAGATTGATGCATAATATAAATGTTCTGTTATGTTTTTGTAAATGTATTAGCTGTAAAAAAGAACTTTCTTTATTGCAAAAAATGTTATGTGCTTCGCCAATCTCTGCTATTAAAGCTTGTAACTTATTTACTGTGCGGTAGGAAATTCTCAAGTTATAATAATTTGTAAATCGCCGTTTATGAAAAATACTCCCGAACACATCAGTATTATTTTTCTAGCCTCCATTTAAGATACAAATAACAAGCTTTGATGTCATTGATTATTTCTTTTGGAATACAAACCATATTTTGCTCTTGCAGAACGTAGTAGCGAAGGTTCTTTCTGTTTATGGTGATAGGGGATAATTAATAGTTAATAATTATTTTACAAATAAAAGTCTCTAATAATATACTTTCGAAGATTTTACGGTTTACAGGTATATGCTATATTAAAATTAACAGCTGAAATGTGTCAGCTGTGGCTTACTAAAGAAGGAAATAAAATTCTAAACTGACAAAAACTAATACAAATCGGTTTTCAGTATCCTTGGATTATTTATTGAAAATGTAATTATATAGTACAGTTTATGGTAAATAATCTTAATGTAAAACAAATTTTAATAACATTTTATTCAGAGAATTTAAACAACTTTTGAAATAGCATGCAATAGAGTAACCATCGAGCCATCCAAACAAATCACTTCATCAATAGCACTATGTTCAGAATGCATAAATTCCTATATGGCAAGTATCAGAAGGTAACCCTACACAGTGGCAATAAAATATTTTCAAAATTATTTGAAAATAATATGAAAACTAGAAACAGCTTTATACCCTTATTGAACAAGAAATTCAACCATTATGTCATTAGGCGTAAAGGAACAAGCCAAAGCAGCCCAACTTGAAAAGTGTTTATTTAGCACAAGTACAAATAATATTCAATAAATTACATGAAGAAGTAGGCAAGTAAATGTTTTAAATGTGATCAATCTTACACAACTAATCTATCCATATAACACCACAAAAAAATTGTCCTAGGGAGTAATAATGCCACTTAAACCTGCGGATACTTTATGTTCCTTTATAAAGCAGTAGAATATCTTGAATGACGAAAGGCTGTTCTAAAAATAGCCAAAAATAAAATATTAGAATAAAACATTACAATTGCCATACAGCGTGGAATTGAAAAGTGGAAACCATAAGTTATAGACTTCAATCCTGGAGAACACTAATGGCGTTTGAAGCTTCTGCTTCATCTTGGCTTTAAATTGATTTAATTTTATTTTCACATCCAACGGATGGGAAGTACTCTATCGCGAAAAAAAATTGAGCAAAAAATTTCTTTTCTGTGTGTCTGGCAGTCTGTCAGTCTGTGTGTGGACGTGATAACTTTCGAAAGATTTAACATATAAATTTGCAATTTAGTATACATATAAATCATAACTACCCAGAGTGTCCTATTTAAAATAAAATTTCTCGGAAAAGTATTTTTTAAAAATTGACATTTTTGAAATATTTCCAATGAATTGAATTTTGGACCCTGTCCACACGATTTTTGTAAATTATTTCTATTATATAGAAAATCAAATTTATGATTAAAAAGTACTCTTGCAATTTTTTTAAGTTAAAAATTTTCGAGTTACAAATGAAAACGATGAATTTATAAATTTATGGATTATTGATATTACGAGAACCATTTGTTGTTCCAAAAAAATTTTGAC
Organism: Rhyzopertha dominica; assembly: GCA_025024175.1. Taxonomy (NCBI): domain Eukaryota; kingdom Metazoa; phylum Arthropoda; class Insecta; order Coleoptera; family Bostrichidae; genus Rhyzopertha; species Rhyzopertha dominica. The sequence continues at coordinate 47,501,171 of QCXZ01000064.1, read as the reverse complement.
AATTGTATGTGGAAGTATTGACTCAATTTGCAGTGGTTTTTTCATATATTCAGATTTATAGAAAAATAATGTCAGTATGTCTAATTTGAATCAATACTTTAAATTAATACTTGAAATACAACATCACCAAACAAAATTATAGCATTGGTTAAACACATGGAACACATTATTAATGAACCGGAAATTAACTGTTTAAAAATATGAATCCACGAATTATATACACACTACGAAAAACTACATAAAGAGACTGACCAGTAAAAGAACACTCAAAAATTAAAAGAACATTATTCTCCCCAGTAATACAAAATTAGTTTCTTCTAGTAAATAATTTAAGACACTTATTCTTGCAGTAAACACTCAGGTTTATATCTCTACGATTCCTTTTAATCAGACCATTTTAGTTCGCAAAAACAGAAATTACAAAAGCGCACACTTAAAGTCTGTAGTTAAGTTAAGTTAAGTTAAGTCAGCACCTCCCGAATCACCTTCTATTAAACCGATTTTCATATATTGAATATATTAATTATATTCAGAGATATTTAGGAAAAACTGTTTTCTCTAAGTGACGCTTATTTGCTAACATCTTCTAAACAATTTGCTCCACCGAAAATTTATAAGGGCAAATAATACTCGCAGTTATACTACTAATCACATACTAAAACGAAAAAAAAATTGCAAAAAGGGTAGTTACCTCCCAATTTTGCCCCCTTCCCGATACCATACTTATAATTTCAAGTTCATATATTTAGTCTTTCGAAAGTTATCGTGTCAACAAACAAAACCACAGACACAGACACACAGACAAGAAATTTTTTTGCTTTTACGTTTTCGAGCATTTTAAAGCGAATGAGCAAATAAAAATTTTTGAAATTTTTTTCTGTTAGATGTGGAAGTAATTTATCTCATTTTCATCCTCCAGTAGATTCTCGTTAATTTTAATTATTTCTTCTGGAAGTAGTTGAATATATATAATAGTAAATAATTTACTTTCGTTTACATCTGAAGTAGGTTATATTTATAATTATTATGGATACCTAAATTTTCAGTATTATATTTTATACTTGAGTTTAGCCTAGTATCTAGCAATACTTCGTGAAACATCGCCAAAAATGCAGTATGATGCAATAAAATGCTTATCTTCAACCAATGAGGGAATTTTCCATTTATATCCTGGTATATGTAGGGAAAACATAATTCATGATAGGTAATCTGGTGCAATTAGTGGTGGATACCTGCAAAAGGTAAACACATTAAAATTTTTGAAACTTACTCTGTAGCTAGCTCCTAGTTTTTTTTTAGATACAAATTCCATATTGCGTAGAGGGCTTTTTCCAGCTTTACAGAGACAAAGTAAAATTTCGGCCTCGATGCATTGTAGGGGATTATTTATAGTACAACATATTAAAAAATGAAGGCAGTCGGATCCAAAATGACGTAGCTGAACACCTAGAAGTTTTACATGTAAACAGTATAGGTAATACCCTTAAACCAGTGATGAGCGTTTACGCGTAAATTATAATTTTCTACGTTACACGCGTAGAAAATGTAGATAAAGCATTTTGGCGTAGATTTTGAGTAGAAAATTTAAGTAGGTACGCGATAAACCTGAATGGAAACCGTTTTGTTTCTAATTTCTCTGTTTTGCTAGCKTCTTCATGTGTCGATTTCCTTTTTATAATAGTTTTCTTTGGAACATAAAAGACAAAGCATTATGTTTTCCTTCCACAACTATATTAAGTACATTCTTAAGTAGCCTATTTTCACATGATATCAAATTAGAACAGCATGTTTCATGCACAAGTTGATTTATCTCTAGAGAAAGGTATCTACTGTAATCAACTATAACCTGTTACTTGCTTCTTTAGATCAATGTACCTAGTTCAGTATACATACATATTAGGACAATCAAACTGACCTGCAATTAAAAACGTTTGGTGAAAGATCAAAGGGTGGCATATAAAATTGGTCATTTATTTCAGTTTATAGAGAATAAAGATAATAAAATTCAAAGTGCGTCAAAGTGTTTTGGACAGCACACTTAGCCTGCTTACTCAGGTGTTCTGGATATAATTGACGTTTCCCAGACAAGTTATTGTTATTTAAACATTTATCTAGTCAAACTTAATTATAACAAAGTAGTATTTTGTTTAATTAAGAATAAATATTATAAAATAATTATAAAATACAAAATAATACTGGCATTTGAGGCGTTTTGAGTAGTACTGATGATGAACACCAGAACACCACTAAAAAAACTATATATTTCTAGAATTCTGTTGTCTACACAATGCTGTTTTGTTTTGTTTTGTTTTGTAGACTTTTAAGGTAGAATATTACATAGTTTACGCGTTGATAATAGCGTAATTTACATAGCGTATTTTACGCGCCCATCACTGCCTTAAACGCACCACAGTTACCCAAAGCGAACCGTGCGGCTTCGCGACGAGATAAAAMATTAAAATATCTGCTAGCACTGGAAATATTACTGCTCCCCAGCATTGCCAAGTGATAGGACGCAGAACCATCGACATTCTGTATCAACGAGGTATACGCAGAAAGTATACGCGTTGCGATAATTGCGCCCCCACGAACAGTCTGGCGAACTACTGGCTGAAACACGAGCACACATCGCCACCCTTCTGCGTCCACATGCATGTCTCATAGCACTCATATTATGTTGTTTACGCGAATGCTGACATTAGGAATGACAACACTGCACCTTAATGGATATGCCAAGTATGTGAGCAAATTTTTAATTGTTGTTACCAGAGAGCTAATACGCGATGTATTTTCTGCGTCCGAATATGGACGCTGAAGGGTGGTGGACGCAGAAGCAAATGTAAACGAGACAATGTACGGACGCAGAAACATGAACAAGATGTATATATATATATATATATATATATATATATATATATATATATATATATATATATATTTAAGTTTATTAAGGATATTTCGACCTAGATTAAAACTCTATACTTCCAAGCTTTCGACTGATTTACTCAAGTCTTCTTCAGGGAACTACAAGTGTTATGAACTCTAAACATGTATGCAAATACAAAACTATTAACAATTCTTACATATTTTGAATTATTATATAAGAACTAGATCAATAATTTATTATTTGACATCAAAATTGAAAGTTAACAAAGCAAAATTTTTGTAAACAAACTGTGATATTTTTTACATACGATTAATTTATTAAACCACAGGATCTTTATGTGGATTATATGATAGTAAATATGAATAAATTATACCTAAATTTTGAACATCTGTTTTTTTATTAATATTATTCTGTTTTTTATAAATATATACCATTTCCAGAAAAGATCTTTTACATAAATTTTGTTCTTTATCTAAAATTTTAATATTATCAAAATCCATTTTATGTGGTGGAGTATTATCTATAACATGGGTAGTAAGTGCACATCTCTGTTTATTACCCTTGATGTCACTTTTATGTAATGAGATACGATTTCTTAAATTTTGGGAAGTTTGTCCTAAATATACTTTTTCACATGTTAAACATTTAATTTCGTATACAACATTTGAATTATTCAATAATTTAGTTTTATCTTTTAATTTACTAAATACTTTTTCTACACTTTTTATAGTTTTGCGAGCAACTACAATATTTTCTGCTTTAAAGATTTTAATTATTTTGTCAGTTAAGTTTGAATAATATGGTAAACTTGCATAATTCGTTAAATTTTGTGTACTGTTTGTATTTTGATTTATTGTGTTATTAAATGCCCTTGAATTTTGAGTGTAAAGTATTTTACGAATCATTGATTTAGGATAAGAATTTTGTATTAATAAATTTTCCAGTATTTCTAAATTTTTATTTAAATAATCCTCGTGACTATTTTTTCAATCCTATGTGTCATTTCTTTTATAAAATTTATTTTGATTGACATTTTATGATGAGAATTATAATTAATATATCTGCCAGAAGATGTTTCTTTTCTAAACCAGTCCAATTTGATTAAATTTTGATTTGTTCTTATAACCAGACTGTCTAAAAATGGAACTGAAGAGTTTTTTTCTTTTTCAATTGTAAATTTTATATGTTCATTAAAATTATTAAAAACCTCTAAAATTTCTGCATCTCCATTTTCAGGAATAGAAAGTATAATGTCATCTACAAATTTCTTTATAAAATCAATTTTGTATGTTAATTTAGGTAAGCATTGGTCTAAAAGATAATCCATTATGTATTGTGATATAATTGGACTTAATTTTGAACCCATTGCACAACCGAAAGTTTGAATAAAATAATTACGCTTATAACTGAAAAAGTTATTATATAGAACAAAATTAATCATTTCTATGAAAACATTTTTAGATATTCCTATACACTGTTCACTAATTGAATTCCATTTTGCTTTAATTACAGTATTTATCAATTCAAATGAAATATTTCCAAACAAATTCACAACATCTAAAGATATTATCATATAACCTTGTGGTAACTGTTTATTATTAGCAAATTCTGCAAATTTAAAAGTGTCAGAAACATAATAATTGTTATTAGTATTATAAGCTTTTTTTTTAAATGTTTGCTAAATAGCCTGCTATTATTTCTGTTGGTCCATTTATTCCTGAAATAATTGGCCTTAAGGGATAACCTTCCTACTATATTTCAAACGTGCATATTGAAAGATTCTTTTAGTACAGTTGATAACTAGTTTGTATTTTGTTACTTAAGCTTTATAAGTATTCTTTTAATCTTGGAACACTCTATTAGAGTCGTTAACGTGGTAGTTATTAGAGATTTTCCACAATCAAAACTTTGTTTAGTATACCCACAAATAACAAATCGATGAATACATATTTTGTTGCAGAATAAAATGGTAGTATCTGTAATGCTCGTGTCGACAATGACTTTAACAGAAAAAAATACTAACCTACTTTTGGTATGTTATAACATGCACTTTCGTTGGGTTATAGCACTTGCCTACAGAACCCGTCCCAATAACGCAGCCAGCAGTCAGACCTATCCAATTTGGGATATATTCTGTTAACTACATGAAATTACGATAAATATCCACCCCAGAATAAATACAAAAGTGTACGTTTAATCCAATATGACCCACAGTCAAATCATGAATTAAGTTAATATTACGCCCATCTTTTAAAAGTATGCTAGATGAAAACCTTCCTACTTCTAGAAACCACGCTTATAGAAATTATTTATGTGAGTGTATTAGTAACCCCACGTAGGTAGAGATTCAGGTCTACCTTATAACCTTGATTCCAGCACCACTCACTACGTTTGCAAGACCCATGCAAGAGGGAAACCAAAATTCTGTATTAATTCCGAATTGAGGTTCATTTCATTTCGTCTCTTAGTAGAGGGTTTTCTGTTAAACTTAAGTCCCTTCGCCCAGCTCTTCCAAATCAATCATATCATAAGCTCTACCAGTTACCCGCTGACTCAAGCACCCGGACGGGCTAGTCATTACTGAGGGACGCTTACAGCGATGATTGAAAAGCTTCTTGCCGCCCGTAAAGTCTCTTGAATGTATTATCCTAGTATATACGTAAAGTGCTTTATGTTGGCCGTTTCCAGTTTATACACACTTCCCTGTCACTTACATATTACGGCACGCAACAGATTATGTAAGATATGAATTACGGCCAGTCCGGCACGTTATAAATTGCGCAAACAACGCTACGGGGAGAGCTGAGGCCAGGGTATATATGAAATTAGGAGCTTGGGGGGTGGCGAATGTGCAACGCAAGCTATGAGGATCACGTGTGGAATTATAGCTATTCTAAGATACAACTTGGCATGAAAAATGTTCGCATTCCGTCCAAGAATTATAATATTTAGTTCGGAGCACGAGAAATTCTGTTACGTTACCTTTTGTTGCGGTACAGCGAGGAGTTTGCTAATTGCACAGTGGAGAAAGCGTGTGGTTATTTATTTTTATGCATTATGTATATCACAAAGAAGACAATGTGGAGAACTGTCAAAAGAAGCATTCAGCAAGGAACAATTTTTGGGCCTCTACTTTTTCTATTGTCATTTCAAAGGCGTACCATATTTTTTATCACGAATGTTACTAATATACGCATTTTCAGTATATTCGACCAAAGAAGAGTTAAAGACATAGATTAGAAAATGTTTAAACGAACCGGAGGAACTAAATGAAAATAAAACTCAGCTTCTACAATTTAGCTTTAGAAAACAGGAAACGCTAGAACTAAGTATGACAATGAAACACTAAACAAAACTTTAGTTGAAGATTTTTTGGCGAAGTGCTTGACTCACATTTACAATGGAAATTTTGTACTTTGGAATTAGCTTCAAAACTGAGTTCGGTTTACTGGGGTAAATGTGTTGAAGCATTGAAGGTCTCTAAGGCTAAGATGTCCTCTTTGTATGTAGAAGCGTCTATAAGAAACGTGATATCTGAGCTTACTATATTTATTTATCCCGGTGAATTCTTGAAAACCAACACAATAGATTACTTTAAAAAAGTTAGAAAATTTCCAAAAACAGGTTTACTTTTATTTACAGGGGGACAACTTATGAAATAAGCTTTTAACGGATAACGTTTACCATCTTATTAGATTTTAGTTTCACGTGAATGCAGCCAAATTGCTTACATAATTGAATATTTTGGACCCTTTTAACAAGTTTAATTGCTTTTGGTGCTTGCTAAATATAATAATAAATTACTGCACTTTCAATCCGGATTGCTGGTACCCCAATAAAAATAGAGAGCCAGGTAAATTCTTAATTCCTTGCAGACATTCCAAGTCACTGGATCTGGATTATTTAAGAGAGACTATAAATCGGAAGGTGGTTGGTGGGATTGCCTAGCTTGAGGTACCTACTATCAATATTGTGATGGATTCAACTAACTCCTTCCGCAGCGTTACTGGCTTCTTATATTAATCTATGAAGAAAGTTAGAAAGTTGTCAAATTTGTCCATTTAGGTAAATTAAATCTAATGAAGAATATATGATTCAGCACGTTCTTTTTAAATAAGCAAAGTGATGTGGAAGATAATTATAGGGACAGGTTAGAAAGAAAACAAATTTGTTTCAATCGACCTCTTTCGTTCGTATTCGAACATCTTCAGTGCACTATGCAAAAAGGAGGCAAGAAGACAAGACAAGAGACAAGAATTACGAAACCACATATTACAGGATTTTATAATATCAGTGTTGTTAAATGGTATGGATATACCTGAAACATTCATTATAATTTGATTAATTCGGATAACACACATATAAGTTCATATATTATAGAACATTATTAAGAGAATTGGCGAAGCAATGATCTAAAATAAGTTGAATTGCATAAGTCAATTTAAGTAAGATTAACAAAATTGTGATTAGAACAATTATACTAAACAACTTATTGTATTGCAATGATTATTAATAGAAGTACCACATGAAATGTTAAAAATATAATTAGTACAGAAGTCAACCAATTGCAGTTAAAATTTGAAATTAGTATAAAACACTATTAGTGATTTTTTAATAAGATTAGGAAAGACTATATTGAGATTTTCAATGTCTTTTTATATTGTTACACGCGTCTTTAGACCTACATATGTGCAACATTTCAGATAATAATCTTATCTCTAGATTTAACATATTGTGTTGCTTACAGTCATTTTTATGATTATTACTTCTGGATGACAACCGTTGTTTGTTTTGACCAATATAATAAAGTTTATTACGATGTTGGCATTAAATCTTGTACACTACATTGGATTGTTGGGAAATAGGGTTCACACCTTTTCGGTCGGTATATAGCTTGTTGATCTTTTTCTTGTGATAAAAACCTATAATCTTAAATTAAATGGTTTAAAATTTTAACTGATTGATTATACCTAAAACATTTGCATCGGCGGAAGGTGTGATACGTGGCTCAGCTGTAGACTGTTTTAAAACTTGGTTAATAATGCACAAAATAAACTAGCATTTTTTGATCATATTTAAGTTCTTTTCGTGGGATCACGGGTAACTTAAACGTAAGACACGGGATTTTAATGATTTTAAGATAGCAATTTTTTGGCTAAAAGGATGTTCAGAGTAAAAATCTATCAGTCTGTCTGAAGAAATTTTTTTTATACCTTACTATTTCATTGTGGTTAGTTCGAAGTAGTTTTAAATCTAAAAATGCAATCTGTTTACTTTTTTTTTAATTCTGAAGTGAATTCAATTTTTTGGATGAAAGGAGTTAAAGGCAGTTAAAATAGTGTTAACTTGTCCTGAAGGGATTGCGGTTATAATGTCATCAATGTAACAGTTCAGAAATGGCAAGTTAAAAGATAAAGTTAAAAGGTCAACAACTAAATTCGAAAAGGTGGGTGAGGCTGGATTTCCCATAGCACTTTCATAGATCTGCTTGTCAAATTTATTTTGGAATCAAGAATAACTGGACTCAAATAAAAGGGTTACTATGTGTGTCAAATTATGAAGGTTCAACGTGGTGAAATCTCTAATACGGTGCCAATCTTCGGTAATCGAGCTAATGGTTTAGTCTAAAGATACATTACTGAATAATGATACAACATTCTGTGAAATTAATACGTAATTACCAGGCAACGAAAATCTGTTATATTTTTGAGAAAACTGGTATAAGTAAATAGTATTGAATTCAAAATATGGAATTAAATTGTTGAGTATAGAAACTATAAATTTTGATTGAAAATAAGTGGGTGTGCCAACACAAGAGCCAATAGGTCTGAGAGGGTAGCTGTTTAAGTATTTTTACAAATCTATAGATCTTGGGACTGACAGCTGTGGAAGTTAAAATCTTAAAAAACTCATTGTATGAAACGTGTCCTTCATTTGTTAGTTTTCTTACCAACTTTTTAATCTGTTTAGTTGATACATCAGTTGGATCCTACGATGGCTCTGAAGGGCCAAGCAAAAATAAAAATAAAACACGATTTATATTTTATACATGGAAGTGAAAAGCTGTTAACTGGCAATTGTCAGATAGTAACTGGCAATTGTCAGATAATAACTGGCAATTGTCTGATAATAACTGGCAATTGCCAGATAGTAACTGGCAATTGTCAGATAGAAACTGACAATTGTCAGRTAATAMCTGGCAATGCAAGATAGTAACTGGCAATTGTCAGATAGTAACTGGCAATTGCCAGATAATAACTGGCAATGCCAGATAGTAACTGGCAATTGCCAGATGTTATCTGGCAATTGTATACGCTAATTATTTGACCGGCCGGCGCGGTAGGCGTATGCAAAATGTCAGAACAATCGCAATATCCAAAAAATAGTTAATTGTATAATCTAAGGGCTTATCTTAAGGGATTACATTAAATAAACCTTCCTGCATACCCACATACATACCGCAACTTAGCTAACATTTAAAATTTAAATGATTTAAAATGTAGTAAAAAATAAAAATACATATTTTATTAATCTTTTAGATATAAAAATGTAGAAAATCATACAAAAAGAAACATAAAATCTAAAGATTACATACCTAAATATTGCTGGTACATTTGAAATGGTCTTAAGCATTTGATAAATAGGTACACCGGTATGTTTAAAATCAGGACCAGTTGAAGTAAATAATACAATTATATAATATACCAAAAAAATGTTAAATTTAACAAATATTAGGATACATAATAAGTTACAAATGAATAATTATTGATATGCGGTTGATGATCGATAAATATCAAAGTCCCGCTCGCTTGCACAGCGGTTTATTTGTCTTTAACAGCAATTATTTTTATTATAATAGTATTATTATGTATTGCGGTTATTAATTATTATTACTTTCGCTATACCTGTTGTATTTCCAAAGTCATTATGTTAATAACAAATTTAAATATATTTCATGATGCCAATTTCATTAATAATTAAAGTAATAATTACATTTCATATCTCAAATACACACATGTGCAGCTATCATAGAACTCAACGGTAATCAGCTGTTGTGTATTGTATAGCACAAGTCCGCAAGGACACGGTGAGCAAATAAGAGAGGTGGCGGGTCATATCTCATAAACCAGTAGCCCTAGAGCTTTGAGGTAAAAAATTTCTTAAGTAAAGTGGCCAAGAGAAATTGCTGGAAAATATTTTCGAGTTTCTAAAGTAACCGCTAGAGGGCGCTGTGGTACCTCCAAATTACAAAATTAATGTTTGTGTCATTTTTAGCCTAATAAATGTCTGCGGTATTAAACATTTTAAGATTATTTGGACTAAAATCTAACATTTTTTGTTAAATGTCAAATAAAGGAGTGGGGGGGCGGGTGAATATTAATACAGAAAATTATATTTCAGGTGCGCAAAACGAAAATGCAATTTTCAAAATAAAGTCTTCACATTCATACATGGTATAAGTGAAAAGTGGAGATTAAGGTGCTGGCACACCAAATAATAATATACAAAATTTTCAAGGTAAGCATCTTCAAAATTTAGACACTAACAAAAACCACCTTAATTTTGATAATACTGAGCTTGAACATTAAAATTCCACCGATTTATAAAAAGAGGGACTGACCTTGTGGCAGTAATCGTACCGCCATTTGTCTACCATCTAAAAGGAAAATGAAGAGACATGAGGTTGTACACCTTTTAACAAACTAAAAAAACAGGACAGAACAGGTATAATCCTGAAGTGGATTGGTAAATTACGAGAAGATATTTACAAAAATAAAATTCTCAACAAATGTGACATAAAGGATATGTTATATGGATGTTATAATTACAGAGATAAATGTATAGGTATGTAATGTAATCTAATAAAAACAAATAAATAGGTACCTATGTTTTGTCTAAAAAATGGAACATGGGTATATTCACAGTGCAATATAGGAGTGTCTGACATAGCCACAATCAGGTGTGTGATCGATGTTTAAATTTGTTTCATTTAGATTGCGTTAATAATAAAAACGATTCCGTCCATTTTTATATGCCCCAATTGCAATAGGTATTCGGTATTAGTGCTCTATTCTATATTTCATGTCTTTGTTTTCTTGGATGTACATCCTAGAAATAAGATAGTGTGTAATCTATAGATTTTATGTTTTTTTTTGTATGATTTTCTACATTTTTATACCTAAAAGATTAATAAAATATGTATTTTTATTTTTTACTACATTTTAATTCATTTAAATTTTAAATGTTAGCTAAGTTGCGGTATGTATGTGGGTATGCAGGAAGGTTTATTTAATGTAATCCCTTAAGATAAGCCCTTAGATTATACAATTAACTATTCTTTGGATATTGCGATTGTTCTGACATTTTGCATACGCCTACCGCGCCGGCCGGTCAAATAACTAGCGTATACAATTGCCAGAAACATCTGGCAATTGTCAGTTAACATCTGGCAATTGCCAGTTACTATCTGGCATTGCCAGTTATTATCTGGCAATTGCCAGTTACTATCTGACAATTGCCAGTTACTATCTGGCATTGCCAGTTACTATCTGACAATTGCCAGTTACTATCTGACAATTGCCAGTTACTATCTGGCAATTACCAGTTATTATCTGACAATTGCCAGTTATTATCTGACAATTGCCAGTTACTATCTGACAATTGCCAGTTAACAGCTTTTCACTTCCATGTATAAAATATAAATCGTGTTTTATTTTTATTTTTGCTTGGCCCTTCAGAGCCATCGTAGGATCCTTACTCAATAGGGTGTAAGTGTTATTATCCTGTAACACCGTATGTGTRGAATTCAGAATTCGTACACTCCTCACGTTAAATAATGTTATATTCAACGATATTTAACTTAAATAATGTAGATTATGCTTTTGTACCTTAGCGGACCTCTTAGCACTCTCTCAATAAATGCTACTATTTTTAATTCGACCGTTTTTTAATAAATTTATTTTAACGTTCATTTATAAATTGTTGTATTAAAACGACATAAATTGTGTCACATATGCCACTGCCAAAGTTTGATTTCAGGTCCTAATATTCCGAAACACAAACAGCTGGTATCGGAACCCCAAAGTGCCACAATATTAGATATTTGAAACTAGTTACATCGCAAAACTATTACGCAGTATTTTGAACTTTTCTGTGTCTACCAGGTCTGTTCTTTCAGTACGCCATGACATTTTCAAATCACAAGCTCGGCATAACGATCCTGCTTCTTAAATCACATTTTTACCGCCACTTCCTCGGAAGCCACGACACCTACCGGTTTAATAAGTGTGTAAATTATGGCGTTATATCCAAGATCCTGGAAAGCTATTTTAATATTTTAAAACTTCACGCATGTGTTCCGACGTAACGCTGAAGTGGGGTGCCAGTGGATTCGTTTCTTGTCTGTTAAGCGCCGGTTGACAATTTGTCAACTGAATAAGACATCCAAAACTCGCAGCTGTGTCTCTTACAATTATTAGTTTGTTGTGAACTCCGTGACAGTGTAATATTAAAGGGAGCTGCTCGCTGTCGACTAACAGGCGGAAGTTATTAAGAAACTTTCGATTCAGCCCGGTACGAAGCATTGTATATTGCATAACCCCCCCCCCCCGTTCATGGTAATTTAAATAAAGATATTTGTATTGTTAAACTACAAATAACATACCATTTCTTAGTACGAGTATGTACTTGGAACCAGTCATAGTGCTCTGCTTATACAGGGTTTCTATAATTGATTGATGCATCGAGGGTGCTTTGGAAATTATCGGTTAAATCAATTTGCCGCTTCTCAAGAAAGTAAATACAACAACGTATACTTGTTATCTGTCGATTTTTGAATTATTTGATTCATTTTAATATGAGAAAACGCGTGGGCGTGTGTATTTTCAACATATTCTGTGGTGTTTAGTGGGATAATCAACTTTAAGGTTGCAGGAAGGTCACATTTCGGAGCTGTGGGGTGACATTGATTGCAACCTACAGTACTATCGCCGTGCATATTGTAACTTGGCAGCAGTTACAAAAAGATGGCACAAATATTCCAGAAATCAACGCCGCCCGCGTTGCGTGAATCACTTATTATAGAAGCCTTGTATTAATCACATCAGTAATAATGGTATCATTCGTCGCATACAAAAAAGTAAACATCAAAGTCGACGTAAGTGACATCGCACTGCTCTTAACCGCAACTTTCTTGAAAACCCTTATTTTTATCAAATGAACCACATATTGCGGATTATGGTTGTGGAAGGTGTACAGGATTATGTGTAAAAATTTTGGGTTACTCCCAACTACTCAAATAAGTTATGGATATATAGTATAGTGTTTGTTTCATTATAATAAGTAGCCTCAACATTAATGCAATAATAGAATAATCTTTTTAGGTTTTCTTATATCTGGCCTTAGAATTCTGGCATTTGTGTTGATATTTGTTACGTATATCAGATACTTGGTATCTGTATTTAGAATTATTTGGGGAAATAAAAATTGGAAGATCTTGATAACAAACAGTGCCATTCGAACTAAAATATTTTCAAACCGCTACAATTGCCTATTGTATCGGGAGTAACCACCAACTTTCTTACTTTATATAAAACACCATGTATTTTATTCATACTATCTCATTTAAGTATATGATCAGTTTAAGATTGAGTTTGTTCAAGGCTATTTATACCTAAAATTGACTGTTCCAGCGAACTGTACAATATAATATTCAGCTTGCCGAAAGGGCTATTAATATACAATTTATCTGTACCTTATTATTCTAATAAATACCTTCGGAGTGGTCATAATTGCTTATTACATTCAGTCAACTTTTTGTACTATGTCGAAGAAAACTACAATTGTATTGGTGCAAACTTATATTAATTTCCCTATACCTAGCGATAACCATTTAACGGTTATGAGCGGTTTTCTTACAGCTTGAACCAATTTTGTGTTAAAGACATCTGGATTGTTAGTGTGCCATGACAACAAGACAATTGTTTTAGTAAAATTCCTACTGAAATCAAAGCGACGTTTTCGCAGCCAACACCGTAAAGATGTCTTATTTTTAGAGCATTTTTTTTATTTCTCGGCACTTTTCCCGACTGTCTGATTGCTTATGCCTGTCAGACTAGTTCGAGAACGACTCAACGAATCGGGCTCGTTGATGGCTCGATAGATAGGTCTCGGCCTGTCGATGACAAACATTGCATTATATAAGAAATGTACCTACTATAGTTAAAATTAAATTCAAGCATCTCGACGATACAAGCAAAATCGCTAGTCACTATCGCCGAAAAGATTTTTTAATATTGCTTGCATTTACTGTTAATTTATGGCAAATGTGACAGAATAGCTAAATGAACATCTGATACATTTCGAACTAGATATCTTGATATACCAAAACCAACAATATTTGATATTATAACAGGGCTTACTGGTAACTGTCAGAACTTCTAGCAGATTAAGCCAGAAATTACAAAAAAGTAGCCTAAGGTGCATCAGTCTTTTAATATTTTGCAAAAGTGCTAATATGTAGTTGTTCCGCTCTAATTATATAAATTCTACAAAGGGTGCATAATGAAGAAACCGAAACTGTGGTATCGGGGGAACTTTGCGGCAAAAAATCTAAATGTTGCTAAAGGAACTGCACACAATATCTTAAAAAACATAGGATTAGGCCTTTTTATACTCGCAAGTTTAAGGTTTAAGACTCACTGATATTTTTATAAGGACGTGAGTTTTACTAGTTTATCATAGTAAAAATACACGAAGATGACTTGTTTCTGGCTAATATTATTTGGACCGTCGAGGCAAAATATTCTATAAATGAAGCTTATAATTTTTATTATGCAAATGAAAATGATAACTTTGTGTCTGCACACCTACTAGGCAAATTTGAACATAGGTTGAGTACATGGCAATTTTAGATAAAGTTTTATGAGAAGCTGTTGACAATTTACCCAACAAACGATGCGATGCGGTTGTAGGTATCAGCACGACGCGACAATCCTTCATAATGGAGGTGTAATTGCAGATATCTTTGACGATAAATGAATGGATAAGACTGGACCGTTGTAGCCCTCCGCGGATGCCTGATTTATCCCCAAATGCCAATGGATATTTTCATTGAGGGTTATAAAAATAAATGATTGAGAGGGTAAGATGGTCACTCCAATAAATAAAACCAAGCGGGCTATACACACTGTATTTAAAAAGAGGATAGTGGCAAGCTTACGATGTTTTTCTATATAACTTAAAATAGTTTTTTGTAAATGTTTATTAATGTTTGTATTACGTATAATGTTCTTTTGGCCGTTTCGTAATATTTAACGTCATTCAAATATAGGGTTCTTCCGGCATAACCGAAAAATGTAGAAATTTCAGAATATTTTAGTTGAAATGGCACTGTTTGAATTAGTTTGTGTGCCAAGTTTAAAAATTTCCCAGCATTTATTTTACCAGGTATTTTTAACAAAACGTTTTCGTTGGACACCTCGTATACATTTAAACAGAAACTCAGTAAGTGTTTCATTATTTAATTTGCAAGTTAATGAATAGCGTAAGTTGCCGCAGTTACTAAAAAATCAACTCGACTTCTTTGGGTTAGTGCCCTTCTTCTTTGACGCTATTTTTCATCATGAATGGAGATATATTGAGCAATATTTTTACCWAAAAGCTTKGAAKGGGCGGCACGAGGCACTTTTTATAATAGCCAAATGGATGTTTGCCCAGGCGGATGTAGGTAGATTTGCGTAATAGGCCCTCTGTGTATAATATTCTATTTTCTGCGAATAAGATTTTATGTATAGCCCGGAATGCTGCTGTAGCTGCTAAATAACGTGGAAATATTCGGTTTCCTGCCCTGCGGTGTTGGATATTCATAAACAGCGGGATTGCATGAAAATGCTACTGCGGCTTGCGAAGTTCGATTTGGTATTCGAACAAAATGGAACACGTTAGATGAAAATGAGGCAAGCAAGGTGAGCAATAAGGGTTACAGCTTCAACAAAATAATATCTCAGTATGGCATCTCGCAATGTTATTGAATAAGTACTATGTTTTGTTTACGTCTTGTAACTTAGTATATAGCAGTAACCCTACAAGTACGATTTCAATTCGAAAGGCGTTGGTACCTTCATTACAAATACTTAGAATGGATCTACTAAAAGTAACTGTTCGTGCAACGGTAAATATATAAAAGCTGCTTTCTCTCTTTACTCTTCATTCGCATTTCTATATAAACGCGTGAGCCGCAGCACAACCATACTTTTAACCATCTTTCCTACTATTTATGTTAAGAATAAAGCCAAAAAAATGTAGGTCACAATATCACAGGCAGGACATAGTCAAACCATCCACACTAACTTAATCGATTTAAGTAACAACATCCACACAATGCAATTAAATTCGTTTACCCTTTATATGCTTAATTAAGAAGAACACACTGGTACGCATCCAAGTGCATCTAAAGTCTATAAAATCTCAACCGATTCGGAAGAAAATACAATGAAAAAGGAATTAAGCTGTGGTATGGAGGTGCCTTGTTTTGACAAAGAACGATACGAATGTTCACTTTACAATGAGGTGATAATGTAACTTGTGCTTATAGCGTGAAAAGTATACAGATGCATCTTTTACAGTGCAGAGTATTTTTAGGTCTGTCAATTCGACAATATCAGTTGTCCGTGTCAATTATGATTGTGCTTTGATACAGCTTTCTTTTTAAAGCTTATGCTGAAACAGCTCACTGTAACCACTTGGTAATAATGAATTCTCTGAAAATTCTTCTATCGCCTTTTATAAGTCCTGGCTTTAGTTCCTGAAACTTTACAGCTGAGCAAAAAATATTTACGGGTGTCGAATCAGACGAACGAGCAGAGCATTCGACGAAGTCGCCAGGTTCAACCCGTTTTCCTGGATAATTACCATACTTGTTAAAGCCACTCTTGACTTGTTTGAAGTAGTACGGAGGGGCGCTGCCCTATTGGAAGTTGCTTCCATCTCAGAAATTCTTAAAGATTTATTCATCGTATGATTTACTACGGGATAGACAGCCTTCTCTAACATATTACAATATTACAGCCAAGAGCATACATAACGTCGTCAAAAAGGGCAGTCTGAGCCATATACCGGGTAAGCCATTTCTCTAATTTCGCAATGCTTATTTTAGCAATAAGTGTTCTATATGTCCTTTATTAAAAGTCAGCCTTCTTAGGTATTTTTGGCGAATAGAACGTTTCATAGCATTTTCTTCGACATTAAAAACGATTAACTTATCGATAAGTTATGAGGACAAGTGCAAAGAGGAAACATCATCTCAGCACAAATAACTGCCATGGACAACTTATATCACTAAATAGATGGACTAGCGCATGCGTCACGTTATTTACCGTATATTGAGTGAAATCCTTATAACTTTCGACCGGATGGTCCTATTTCAAATGTTTAAACGCAAGCACGTAAATAATAAAAGCTGTTTTCAAATTGTTTCTTACATGAAATCCTTAATACTATTTTTTTTAAGTTGGGAGTGAGTGTGACTGCATCTTAAGCAGGTCATTTTTCAATGACTTTATTAGAATTTTACGCGAAGCTTTTAGTGTAGTGCGCTTAAAATATAGGACGGGGAAAACTTCAGAGGGGCACTATTTACTAAAAAGTATATTTATTGTGCGACTACTGTTACGTTTTCAAATTTTTTCATATTTGGTTGTCCAGTTGAGTGTCTCTACTTATTCTATACAGTTAAAGTTCGTAGATAGGTAAAGTACCGCAATTATCGTCGTGGCGCCAAAATGACGGACATATGGTGACTTTTGGGAAATTTAGTTTTTATAGGTTGCTGACGCGTTAACAGAGTTCTTGTGATGTGTTAAAAAGAGAAGTTAAGGACAACCATAACAACCTATAAATACTAAATTCCCCAAAAAGTTACCATATGTCTGCCATTTTGGTACCACGGCGACAAATCAGTTGCGGTACTTTATCTATCTAGGGACTTTATATACAATACATTGGGTTCGTTTCTCTTACATAGGAATGATACATCCGAAAACTACTATACAAGCATATCGGTAATGTATTTTAATGAAGGTCTAAAGCAATGTGGTGTGTTATCTCAAAATTTGGCTTTGTGTTAAAGCGCGTTATTAAAACTTGTAAAGTTTCTGTTTTTACTACGATCTGTAGCAGTTCCGATAATTCTTATTTACATATCAAAGCCGACAGTGAGCATGTGTTTAGCACTTGAACTAAAGGTAGCGTGATTGCCATTTATAAGATCCCCTTTCCATATCACAGTGGTTGCTCATCACTAACTTACTAGAGGATGCTTACTAAATAAGCAGGGTTGGTAATCGCGCGGAAAATACTTTTTGGTACTTCAGCTTAACCAAAAAACGACTTACCTTAAGTAAAAAACCTCCCATAAGACTTGCACATAAGACACAATAAGCTATTCGACGCAAAAATGTGTTTGTAACAAGAATTTATAAATGAAATAATGAACAAAATAAAACAAAGTCAAATCATATCATGAAACCAAGTATTCCTACCATCTTTCACAAAACATAATTCAAAACGAACTGAAAAATTACTGGATTGACCCTGTAATTAGTAATTTACACCTATACACGGTCACATATGACTGAGTAGGCGGAAACTACTTCTAAACCTTACACAAATTACACCATCTCTAGCTAACTCTTTAGCATTTACTTGTTACAAGCAATTTATTTGAATAACCGAAACATTTCTTAAAATACAGGGATTCTTAACTGGTCCGAAATTTATGTTAACTATATCAAAATTGCTTTTTACTTATTTAATTTATATAGGGAAATTAGCAAACTGAGTTAACCAACTATAATTAAGTAGTAAGTAATTTTGATATGCTGTAAAGATGCTTTCATCAATATTTTGCAATAATAAGCTTCCTTTCAAGTGATTGTCCAAGAGAACCTTGACAAAAATTATGTAAGTGGGGCGAAAATAATTTGGATGTCCTCTGGTTCAGTTTTAGCGAAATGAACACAAATATGTCATTTTGCTGCAGATGTTCTCTTTAATAAGATAAATTGATCTGACTTTTAGTGTAACAGTTTTTTTTTCTCTATTTTTAGTACTAAATTAGTACTATACTAATTGGAACATTTAGAACCATAAAAACAGTAATCTAGTGGGACTAGACTTTGACTTGCTTTTTTCATTTGCATATAAGGTTCCGACCACTCAAATTATTTGGGTGAGTACTCCGCATGCTGTTGACTCCAACTTTTTTTAGGAAACGTTTGATATTGATATGCAGGTGTAACAGATTTTGATTTCAGATATGATTAGGTGAAAAGAAATTCAAATAAACCAAAATCTTTTCTCGTAAAGATATTTACCATCAATTGCGAAACTACAAGTGCGCTAAATGGCGCGCTAATAGGCTCACTGTTATTTAAGATTTTTAAAATACACGCTTTGGTCGGTTGTCACTTGTGCCTTGGTGGTGTAATGGTATGCACGTTGAGGCGTCATTCCAGAGACCCGAGTTCGATATCGGCCAAAGAATATTCTTTTCTGTTTGAATTTTGCCTGCTTGACCAATAAAACACACAATTACTTTATATCGGGTGATAAATAATATTATACTTATTTATTTTATATGTAGAAAATAATCATTCATTAAAAAAATATTTTTAATTTACCACGTTTTTAAATGGGACTATAAAATTATATCTCCTAGCCCTATACAGATTTATAATCCCATGTAAGTTCCTCATCCCATACAGATTGCCAACAAAATCTGTGATTATGATTTTTTTAATATCTATGACTTTTATTAAAACAGAAAACGTATTTATGGTTCAGAAGAGATATTCCTCTACGTGTCGACTTTGTTTTTTTTGACCTACGTGTAGACTAATGTAGACAATGTAATCTATGCGTAAACATGTAGGCTATACGTAAACAATATATAAATGCCATACTTTAGGTTGTCAGCTGATATTTCTTGTACCTATGTGTGTATGTGTAATGAATGTCACTACGGTTCCATATTATAAACTATGCAAATGAAGGGACGCAAGCTTAACATTTACTGCATTTACGAATCTGTCGTTTAAATTTTAACGAAGTTGAACTCAAAGAGTAGGTTAGCAACTGAATCTGCTGCTTCGATTAGTATTGCTTTAGCAATGAATGAATGAAGTTGAACTTACAGTCGGGCCTAATTTTATTTTAGAACTTGTTTTATTTTTATTGTATTAAATATTTTCACTTTTTCGTTTTACTGTTTCAGAATGTGGTTTTTGCTTGTTATTTGTGTGATACGTTAATAAAAAAAATATATTGCGAATGTTTCTGTTCCTTGAGTTGTCTACATTATCTACATTAATTACATTCTTCAAATACTCTACGTCTGCATCATTGTCTACGTGTCAACAATTCAATTGTCTACACCGCCAAGCTCTGTGCTTCAGTTATCAATTGCATGTGCACCACGTCTTTTGTTTTAAATCTTGCAAGTATATATTCATAGCTATTAAAAATTAACAATCACAAATTATCTGGGGTCGTGGGATTAGTAGCCTGCATGGGGTTATAAATCTGTAAGGGGCTACCTTTGGTCCGATTTAAATACGTCGTAAATAAAAAATAATTTTTTATTTGAATATTTTAAACGTTAAGTTGGTATATTGCAGAAAATGAAAAACAGCCTCACTGGCGACTTTAAATAACCTTGATGGATCCCGAATTAATAATAGTAAAAGTGTCTTTCAGTAATGTATTATCTATGTTTTCAGTGGAAATAAAATGCACCGGTACATAGCAAAGTCGTATGATAATTCGCAATCCCTATGTCCTCCGAAATATTCCTTACTATTCTGTTTAAAAATTACGCAAATACTGTCCTATAACTTCTACAGAAAGCTTACTTACCTCGTCACTAACACACCTCCTTACTTGCAAAATGACCCCAGCAGAACGTACTTAGTAACTGTTAATTTTTTTGTGACCATCTATTCACGTGTGTTTATAGATTAAGAACTTCTAACGTCCTCCCCGTTCATTACTCGCTCGAGTCCCTCGGTAAAAAGCAAACCAAACGATTTACATGCCGGAATCTGACGTTATCCGGCTGATCTAGTTGTTAAACGATCGTCCATTTGCATAATCAATAAAATTTACATTGTGTCTTGTTTAGTTTCAGGTAAGCGGAATGTCTGGCAGTACACCGTTTGTTGGACGTGAGCCCAAGAATTAATTCCACGCTGCAGTGAGTATAGAGTTACGCTCGCTTAATTCGGCATATTAATGTGACGTGCCTATCGCCTTAACGGGATCAATTAAGAATCGCTCCCTAATTGTTTCGTTAATTAACAGGTGGCGTTGACAGTCCCCTTTGTTGGGATCTTGCATGACCTATCAGGTGTTCATCTACGTTACCTACATGAAAACAGAGGTAACATGGTAACATTAACTACATGTCTGTATCTGAGACCGCGCAGATTAAACACCTCCACAGCTAATCCATTATTATCTTAGCCTTCTTGACTATTAGTTGATTGACTGTTATTATAACGTTTGACAAAACTTATTAAATACTGTAAATACCTCGCTTGACCGTAGGTCAGTCATCTAAGTGAAGTTAGTTGTCAATAAATAAACTATGGTCTCGAGTAGATCGATATCGTTAACACAAGTGTTGTGTGGAACTAAATCTAAATCTAAATAGATATCTTCCTGAATAAATAGTAAACAAAAATAATCAAATGAATGAACAAATAATAACCTGTTTTTGCAAAATATACTTATTATTAAAGAACAGAGCTTTTGATAATCCCGGCGAGAGTAGTGATTTACCTCTACAGTGTTAGAACGATTAAACAGACAGTTGATACTAAGTTACCGTATAAAGTCTTATTAAAACTTTTAACGTGGACGTCACACGTCACAATTTGGAGTCCTTTTTGTAAAAATCGGTAACGAGTTATCTAATAGTATCTTTACGAACTATGACGTTGGTAAGGGCTGTAAGTACCGAGAGTTACATTGACGATTGTCCGGTTATTTAGTGAAAATCTGTAATGCGTCATCTAGCGGTGGTTTCCAAACTACGACGAAGATTGGTACGGTCGATAAGTACAAAGACCTACATTGCCGATTGCAATGTCTATTGGAAAAGCTCAGCGGAAAAAGAACCCAGTGAAATAAAATAAATTTGACTGGTTAATCTTTATCATATTCACTTCAGCCTCAAACCAAAACATCCGTTCTATCGTGTATTTAACATAGATTTAAAACTTACGGGTCTATCAAAGATACAGCCACCAGGTATCCTTTTAAATAAAATATTTTCATTCAATTGTTTTAAATGGAATTCCATTTTTATATTGGATTTTCTTCTTTCTTGTTTGGTTTTAGCCCAAGTATTATAGGTAGGCTACGTGCTACGTAATACTGTTGCCAAATTACGAAATATTGCCGCAAAGCTTCGAAAATAATAATTATAATAATTAATAATAACAATAACTTCATTGCTTAACGGTTTCACAGATTTCTTAAGGAGTCACTACATTGAATGATATAGGGGAAATGCTACATATGTTATGCAATAACTATTTACGCAAAACACAAGAACTGTATATACACAAGCACAGTATACAATTTAACAAACGGTATAAGTAGAAGTTATTGTGTCCCGCTAATCAGAAAAGATGTCCCAACAAGAATTAACAAGTCCATATGTGTTGCACATGAAATAGATAGGAGACTTCAAATGGAAGTTAGATCTAGCAAAGTTGAGGTAAAATGTAGAAATCTTTCTTGCGAACAATCTTGATGTAAAAAGTTTAACTCACTCAGAAGCACGAGCAATCTATTTTGCCGTGAATAAGCTTGTAAAGAAGTATGAGGGCTGCTTTGCCTCTGCGTACCTCCAACGACATCGAACGTATCCAGCAAAATATCATGCGGAAACCCTCTGTGGATTATTCTGCGTATCTTTAAATCACAAGTACTTCAGAACCTTTTTCTTGGACTCCTTTAAGCAATTGTATGAGATTCCACATTCCAGCCTAAAGCGAACAAGTGTGTAGTTTAATACTTTCAGAACATCATGATTCGTTAATTGGTTACAATTTTGCAAAACAAAACCAAACATTTTGCAGGCAGATCAAACATATTCAGAGAATGTTAGCTCACGATCGAATAATGCAACCAAGTTATATTAAAAATCATATCTTAGATGTTATGCATATAACTAATAATTTTTTTTCTAATGGAAAATGGTTTTACGTTTCTTAACAATCTGGGCTGATCTGTCGCAATCGTCAACAAAAATCGTCAGGGATTTCAAGCCATCCGAGATAAAGAAATATCATTAGCAAACAAAATTAATAATAGAGGCCCTAGGTTAGACCCCCGAGGGACACCAGCTGTTGCTATATTATATATATCCGTTGTAGGGAACATAGAACTGGAGATTTAACAAATATGACTGCAACAACGTTAAAAGACGTTATAGAGCAAAAACCCGTAATCAGTCCTATTATACGCTTAAGAAAAATCTATACAGATCATGACAACCTGCTCCTGAGCATCCACAGCACCTGATACATATTGTGTGAAATCTTAAACGTAGGGCCATAAGACCTACTCTGTTTGTGTTTATTAAACCAAATATGATTAGAACACATCCTAAGCTTAAGACGTCCTTTCAAACAGAAATACCAATTTGCTTTCACTGGAATTTTTAATAGATGAAATGTTTTCAGTTGTCATGGATAATTCCTGATTTCGTAAAACAAAGCAAAATCTAAACCTACATATCCAATATATCTAATTAAATAAACGAGGAATCCGAAAATACGCCAAAAAGGGTTGTTCCAGTTAAAATAACAAAACTTTGGGTGAATTTCCGGTATAAGCGAGGAAGAGCTGAAATATTTTTCAATTATATAGTGGTTTTACACCTCGTAGCTCGATCCTATATAATAGAAATGGGTAGAATAAAGGCAAAAGAGTTCTGAATACTCCAACCATTGTTGACATTGTTGACGTTAACATTAACCCTAATAGTCCTGCCATAAAGCTCATAAACTCTGGCAGCTATATTTTTTTATCGAATCGAACTTCCGTTCTAGCCACACGCCTCGATAGCTGGCCGTAATAAATATTTTACGTCGGCATAAAATGTTTATGAATTAGCATTTCGGCAGGCTACTACCCGTACCATCCGCGAGCACTGCAAATATTCATTAATATGCAAATACCCGTTTGCCATCTGAAAAAGCAGACGAGCGTCAATAAAAATACAGGAGCTTTTATTTTTAGACTGCTCCGGCTGCTGCTTTGCGGATTAACAAAATTCGCAGCTGTAGGGTGACAAGCCGTCGGGGGTGAACCGCCGCATGCTACGGTTTAGCGAAATCAGCTTAGTACGAAGCGAACATTAACTGTCAGAACATCGCAAAAACGCCGATGGAATTTATACGAAATGTTTCCGCTGAATTATAATTTACAATTTTGCTAGGTGCTAGTGTATTCAGGAGAGCAAAAATATTTTAGTATCGGATGTGTTATGCAGGGTGTCCCACGAAACATGTCTTTACACGGGCAACCTTTTATTATTAGAGGTAAAAAGTCGATTAAATTGATAAAATAGTGCTCAGTGCTCACAAATGTAAGATTTGAAAATCGTCTGTATTCTTTACCTTTCAAAAAACTAGTTTGGGATCAATAAGAGGCACATTTTGCAGAATATAATGGCGTACGAGGACTTTTCTTAGTTATTTAGTTCTTAACATATCTCTAACTTTTGTCTGATAGACGTCATAATGGATTTTTAAATATTCGAATTCTGCATATTTTTCTTATTTGAACCATCACGTGCAAATTAGTTAGCGATATTTCATAAAATGCTTATTGTCTTATTCAGGAGGACGTTGAAAACGAATGACGGTCAAGTTTGTCTTTTATTATTATCTAACGTCAATGCTGTATTAAATGTGTTTCTCCACGCAATATTAATTATAATTATTATAAATTTATAAAGATTATTAATTTACAGAAGATCTGTTATAGGTTGCACGATGGCTTCATAAGAAAATTTTTGTTATATTTGGTGTTTGTTGCTATCTACGATACATGTAAACGATTATATACAATAGAAGCGCAAGAACCATACCATAGCATAAAAACACACATCAGTTATAATGAACACCACCTACTGCTAAGGAAGACACCACGACGTGAACTATAACGAACATTAATTTTCGAAGCAGCATTTAAACACTTAAAGCAAATGCATCTTGCACAACCTGCTACAAATCCTCTTTGCTGTTGAAGATGTTAACGCCATTAATTTTAGTCTTCCAGATATAGAGATCTATTGGGGGTCAAGTCTGGAGCTCTAGTTCTTCATTAACAGTTTAAGAAATTTTTTGTAGTTATATGACATGACTCTTAAAAATTTTCGCTAATACAATATTTGTAAGGGGAGTATTTATTTTTTCTTAGAATTCTTGAAATATTATATTTCGTTATTCCATCCCTATTTTGTATTTGCTGATATTTCACCGTTAGCATTTATAGTTAGCAAACCAACAGCATTTCCACGTATTTGTATTAGTCTTTGATCAGTTTTCAAACAACGTTTTGAAAACGCTCCCTGTTTTGTTTTCATTTTTATCCAACCGCTTGAATATTTTGTGGTACACAGGTAGATGTCTTTCTGGATAATCCTTATGATACTCTGCCTGGGTTGGAGTAGCATTTTTTCAGCACTCAACGTAGATACAAAAATTATCATACTTCTCTAAGTGAGAAAAAGCATCTAAGTTACACCAGATTGCACCAATAAAACAAAGCTGATTTATTATCTGACATCTATAATTACTGGGCATTTGAATGTTTCAAGACACCCTATGCTAATAATATAGGTAAGGATCAAAGAATATCAGTAAACAAGAATGGCCAGTGTTGATAAATTTTGTGGCATGAATTACAGCGCCATGTGAATGTTGTATGTGAACTACATTAATGAAACGACCAGCGGTTGTAGCCAATAAATCAGAAACTCCGAGTCATATAAATGTCATTTATTTTGACGTTTATTCTTGTCTTAATTTTAAAACTTGGTATCTACTTTGCCCACTATTTTACAGGAAATTAAGAAAACAATCTTTTTAATTTATATAGACATGTCTAACTTAACTTTTTTATATTATGCTGATTTGATACGCAATTGTGTACTTCATAAAAAGTTAAGTCAGAAAGGTTTACTTTAAATAATAACTAATAGAATTGTTTTCTTCGTTTCGTGTAAAATAGTGGCAAAGGAAATGCGAGGTTTTAAAAAACTGCGAATTATTTGAATTGTCGTAAATGTAATTACCAGAAATAAGATTCAAAAACAATTTTTATCTTGCACCATTGTTTATTATTTATAGTGTGGGAACTACTCTTCTATTAAGTTTATTTTGCTCTGGCGTTTAAAAGCAATTTGCTAGAAAGTATTCTCCACATACCACAAATAATGCTCGAATGGATGTAAGGCTGCGAGACTGCATGTCCAAATTGTTTGTCCGTTTTACCTGTTCTTCACACATGGCATCTTCTCTTGGGAAATGGTGAAATGTGATATTTGAGATTGTTAAATATTTATTACATTTATTACAGTTCGTTGCCGCACAATTTTTTGTGTGATACCTTCGGCATTTTCGAAACTAACAATTTTAGCACTTTTCAAGGTACAAAATTAAAGCAAAATGTCTTACGTTCTTTGTATTCAACTTCAATGTCACAATATACTACATGTAACTTTAAACACAAAAATGCTACCAAAAAGGTTAACAGGTTGCAAAATAATAATAACTATAACATATTAAAATATCCTATAAGTACGTACGTTGTGAACTTGTGACAATTTTTGCCAGATATCAAAGCTTGACATCAACTTGATTTGAACATACCTTGATTTAAACGCAATCCCGCGCGCATGCGTTAGTCGTGCTTCACACACACAGCACAGTGCCATCTATGAATGTTGTATCCATAACTGTATCTGTATTGTTGAATGCAGCAATAGCGTTTACGGTTATCTAATACGAGAGTGTCCACTACCTGGTAAGGATATAAGCAGGAAAACTTTGCGGATATTTACTAAAATTATAAGATCAAACGAACTTACCTAAGTGATGTTCGATCTTAATTATATGTTGCACTTCGCCCGAGATGATTATAACTGTAGTACACCCATTTCTGTACTGATATCACTATCAGTACAGAAATGGGTGTACTACAATTATAATCATTGAGGGAAAAGTGCAAATATAATTGTTTATTAAATTTTATCAAAAGGAAGTATTATTGTCGCAATCTTTTGTACAGAATGCATTTCTGTGTATGTATCATAAGCAATATCAAAAGGTATGGTATTTATTGAACACGTAAGAATACGTTTACTATTGGTGTAGGAATGAGCTGTATGAAACCGTACAGGTTTTTGTAATACTACGTTATTACTGGTCGCTGCACAGTGAAGAAAAAAGAAAGGTAAAAAAATGTTCTAATTCATTCACAGTGCTGCAGTCGCTTTGACTGAGATCCGTGAATGTTATGTGGCTTGTACAGAGGCAGGTAWAAAACGAAAATATATGTATTATGCAAATCTTCCACAACTATGTATTTAATTTGCGCTTGCACATACCAGCATGCGGAAAAACAACCCTCTGTATCCATTAGTCACATTTGTTCCATACAATGAATTAATTAGTGCGTCCCGCTCTAACTCCGAGCATGACGGGTGTCAAAACAATCCTGCACGCGCGATTGTAACGTTGTTGCGACTACAATGAAGCGAAATACGTTACTCATTTTACAAACGTGACATATTGTTGGAGATTACCTACTAAGTGGTAAAATGCAGGACGAAAAAATGGACGTTACAAGTAAAAAGAATGCAGGAACTATTTTAATGTTGATTGGGTTACTGGTATCTAGATAAGTTAAGCTGCATCATTGTCAAATTTTCTCAAATATTTGTCTCCATACCAACGATCAGATGTAACTAACATGCAGCCAAGTTTCTCAATTTCGTGTACTGATAATATAAAAAAGAAGGAAGGTTCAGTAAATGATGGATACAGAAAAGCAGGTTTACAGTATCCATCAGTTTTATATATAATAGATGGAGATTCTTGCAATAATGTAGCTTATATATTGAAAAGTCTTTACAAAAAAAAGGAGGAAAAGAAACTTCCTCTATTGAATGACTACAGAGACAGAGGCAGAATACGAAACAATCGGAAGGGGATTCGGAAGTTCAACAGACGAAGAGACTATTCAACGAAACCTTACACTAACATACTTCAGCACACCTAAACGTCTATATGTTTTGGAAGAGAAGGAGCTCCTGCAAGGCACAATTATGATTTGCCATCTAGATCTAGATCACTCAACTAAGCGTATGTGCCAAAATAGAAAATCTCCTAAATTTCTTTTTAATGAAACCGCTTATTTTTTGGACCAGTGCGTATTCTAAACATCACACTTTCATGGTGAATAGTGATCTATCTGATTATTTATAGTGTTCAGAAACCCATTTAAGCGAGACTCTCTTTTTTTTCTGACGATTCTTAAAATCGCCGAAAAGTCTAGTATTTGTTATTATTTTTTAATTGAAAACTGTTAAAGAACTATTTTGTACGGTTGGTAATTTCAGTTATGTGACTATTTAGAGGCAAATGAAGCGCGTTGTTTCAAACGATTCTTTCGATCCGCAAGTGATTCAGTAGCTTTTTTTATACAGCGTGGTAAAAGGGGTACTAGCTGATTATTATTAGGCTTAATTCGCATTCGCACTTTAATAGAGGATTAACATTATTTTCGTTGGAACCAGTGCTGCACAAATCGGTATGTGCGCTCACCCCAGGATTTCTATTTAAATGCCTCCTTTTACAATGATTATCTACATATAATTAATTGTCTTGTAATCTGCCTACATGCATGAGAAGAAAAAACGCACAATGTCAAAATTAATAACTGTCTACCAAGTTCTTTACTAATAATTGGGTATTTGCCATGTATTTATATTTTATTAAATTGCATATTAATAAGTAGCATCTAATCCACAAAACAGCTGTGACAGCTTATAAATTCGGAAACGTAGATCGTAAGGTGTATTTTTAATATTAAAAATGTGAATATTTAAAGAAACCGCCAAAACGCGAACATATTGGCCGTGACGTCAGGTGTCTTGTAAATGGCCGCTTGTCTACATCTGGGGTCAGTGCGTCACGCGTCAGCTTCAGCACGTCAATTTATTTTTTGTTGTTTGTGTTCATTTTGTGACAGGCGAATTAAAATACGCCAAGAAAAAGTGAAATACTTATGAGTCATGACWTCTTGAAGGCATGTTCATTGTTATGGAATTTGTGTACAGCGACGAGCGGTTCAACGCGGCGGAGTGAGGAACGTAAAAGCAACAAGCAACAGCATAAGTGAACTTTTTATCAAATTAACGTAGCATTGATAATTTAATCACAGTGGGTTGTTGGAAATATGCTATTTGTAAACATAAAAATGTAAGAATCAAAAATGTACCCTAAACTTGACACTTATTTTAGAGGTCAGAATAAATATAAATTGCCATTTATTTTCGGGGCTCTTGCGACCCGTTTCCGGTATGGCTAACAGTAGAATATACAGGGAACAGCGTCGTTCTTTATTATAACATTTCCCTCTATCAAATTTTTGATATCCTCTTCAAGCTATAACAAAATGGAAACTGAATGGTAAACACTTATAACCCCAAAAAGAATAATAAAACTTACAGTAAGAATTAAGATGATCTTCACAACAGAAAAACAAACTTTGCGATTTCGGCATATCACTTCTAGGGGCCTTAAACAACTCTTTCGTACGTTGATAATCTCGAGGAACGRTTACAAAAATTTTGTTAGCTGTACTGACTGAAGTACTTTTATAACCATGTACAAAACAACGCTTGTTTTGGTTTCCATATATAATAGATGCTTGTAAAGCTACGAAAATCACTTTTTGGTGCTACCTCTTACACCATCCTTTCAATAAACACCACAAAACGCTTTTCCAATAAAAGACTGATATTACACCAGTAAACAGCACGCTCCTCGGTAGTGTTTACATGACACTTGACGTCACGAGTTGAATAACATAGGATAGAAGCGTTTTGGCGGTGACTTCTAAGATTCGAATTTTAAACCTAAAATTCTCTACCTACAAATATTTTTTTGTTTTTTTTTTAACATGGCGTACGATATATATGCACTTCAAGATTTATTTTACGTAATTTTCAAAATAAGTGATAATACCCAATTAGTGGAAAAAATATTTCAATGTGGTAAGAACTCATCTTGCTTTTTGCTCACAAACTATTTGGTGTATCCACTAAACAAAACGACAAGAGACAAAAATGCATATTACACCAACAAAATCGTGCAAATAAATATAAGTATAAAAGCGAGTTTGTTAACAACGGAGTGCCCAAAATGATATCCGCTTACTAGGTATGTTGTAGTAACCGTTGGTGACAAATAATTTTAATAGGGCAATCGAATCTAATTTTAGTTTATATTGKGTAGATAAACAGAAACCTGGAAATATGTAATGCTTAACGGTGGCCGTCAAAAATACTTCCCAAAACGCGTAAAATAAAAATCATTTTGTAATTTACTATTATTTTGAATGTGTATGACTGATGGACGACATGATTATTCTAGACAAGGTCCTTCACAGATGATCAACCGTGATTTTATTTTTCATTCCTGCGGGACCGTGACCAGACTTACACCTTAAGCAAGAAACGAAATACTTGCAAACATATTCGTTTTTCGTTGTATGCAGAAAAAGGAAGACAACTGTTTGGATGCTGTGATAACTTACTAAAACACCTTCGTGAAAAAAGGACGAAAGGAAATACGCTTTCATTTAATTTGACGTGTAAATACAATTTGTCCAAGGGAATATCTACATTCTATACGTGTAACCAGTGGCGGCTCGTCCGGGTCGGCAGGGTCGGCACTGCCGACCTGGAATTTTGATCGAAGAAATTATTTTTTTCGTATTTTTATGTAAATTTTGTTTTATTATTTTCAGATATCTTGAAACAGTTGGAGCGTATTTTTTTACATTACCATCAAATTAATAATTAGCCAAAATTACATTTTTACGGGTTATCCCGAAAAATTTACGCTACTCGGCAACCATGACTGGGCCGTGTATGTGTCATCCAAGCCCGTGATCCAAGCGCTGGGTCGGCAGACCGCATCGTATAAGGAAGCAATAGCATCATTTTCCTATGAGCTGAACAAAGACGCAACCCTGCGCGCATATTGAATCCTGAGGCGAAAATCGAGACTGCAATGCCTGGGGCCGGCAGACAGCATAAAGCGTTAAAACGGACTTCATCATTTATTTCAATTCAACCAATTATAGTTCTGTTTTCTACTGAGTATTACAAATTATCTGATTGACACCCTTTACATGCTTACAGTTTTTTTATAATCATAATATAATTTTACGTATACATGTTTTCCGAAAATTAATTTTGACATGTACATTGAACAACATTTATATATATAGTTCAATACTGAAATCACGAAAATCTACCAGAATGTTCTACGAAATTTTTCATTTTCCCAAGATTATTGGAAGAGCTATCCTCTTAAATAAACAATTTTAAGCAGATACCTTCAAACATTTAACAGAATTAATTAAATACATGTTATAAATTTAGTCAATCTGAAATCATTGAAGAATTTCACACAAAAAGAAAATAAAATAAGTAAGCGCCAATACCCATATAATCGCTTAATGCTGTCTGCCGGACTTCCGAATACATCTTCGGATTGGGTCGACATATATCGACTTCTCCTCTCCGGTGCAGTACAGGTGCACGCTTAACGTTGAAATTATGTAGCTAGTTGCCAGATTAGGCTACTTGTTACCAAATGAACTATCTTTTTAACTTGCGGCGATATGAAAATTTACAGAAGTAGCAAGTAATAAACAACAACTACGAGTATATACAAAATTATTTCCTAATTTATAAATAAATAATATTGATTAACCAGAGTGTACCAAAGTTTTTACTGCCGACCCAATAGAATTTGTCACCAGCCGCCACTGCGTGTAACGTATGTATAATTTACGTGAAAGAACCTATCACTGCAGCGTTCAGATCGTTATACTCAAGCGTACAATATATAGGTAATAGTTAAGTTGAACAAAGGTATAACGGTCGTAATTGTTGAAATATTAAACTATATAACTTGGGGGACTCGACCTTGGAGAAATAAATTATGTGTGTCGATGAGTTCTAATAAAAGTCGAAAGCTTGGCTAATGAAAACAGAGTCCACATAATTTATTTATTTAAGGTCGAGTCCCTCAAGTTATATAGTTCAATAGTATAGGTAACCATATTCGCGCTAAAAACGTCATTGAATGAGCTTAAATCTATAAGTACACTAGTGTACAAAAGAAAACAAGAAAGGGGGAACGGAAACAGTTAGTAAGAACTGAAGTACTGTAAATGTCGACACCGGTAATATGTCTTAATGATTCTTAGAAGCTAGCATTTGGGTATTCCTCCAAATATCGTCTTTTTGGATACAAAACAACAACGTATTTAAAATTTGATGCTAATTATATTTTACGGGTATCGCATGACAAGCGGGAGTCTTTACAAGAAATTTGAACTTCATTCCTATCATTTAAAAACTTATGATAATAATTCCACCGTCTATTGATCAAATTGGTATCTTAACCTCGATGGAGCTAACTGACACAATGAAATGATCACTAGGTTATTAAAAACACGTCAAAACTTATCTAAACGAAATTTGGGATTGACAGTCTTGGCAAGCGGCTCCAACATAGGGTGTTCAGAAATTACGCCGACAACGCTTAGCTGTAGATTCGGGAGATCGAAGAGCACGATATATTGAAAAAAGTTAAATAAAAGGTTTTGTGTTTTTTAGTTACAGCCCTCCAAAAAAATTGAATTTTTGTCAATTACTCCATAAACAATTACATGCGAAAACGAATTTTTGCAGTACTGTGAATAATTTAGGCACACTGTGCGTGAAAAATTAGGCAATTATCGCGAACAGGAAGTTGTTTTTTCGTTGGAACAACCAGAATTTTTATAAACACCAATTTCTTGTAAGCCAGATTATTTCATTGTAAAGAAGCTTCAAGTAAAATTTTTGCGTTTTTGAAAATGTGTCTAAGCTTAACCCTGCCAGGAGGGATAGTGCGACGCGGCATCAGTGCTTCGAGTTCTCATAGTTGACCGTGAGAAAAAGTAAGCCGTACTTGTGATTCGTCAATACACTGACTTAACTTATAAGTTTGTTCCTTATTTGTTATGCTTGTTTTTGTTGTTGCTACTTCTTTTAACTTAGCTTAAACCATCAATTCCACATTTTCGGAACTTTTGGACATGCATCTCATATTGGGTAAAGTTGACATGATGTTGCAGCACTACTATACGCGGAACAGTATCCTAGCCGATAAACTCGTCACCGTACAACTTTTGCATCGACTGGCAGAAGACTTACGGCACTTTGAGGAAGAGTTCTGGTAATGCTGGACGTCTTCAGCAGTTTAATCCTGGTGTAGATAAAGAAGTCTCGAATATTGTCGAAAACAGTCCGGAAAAAATTGTGCGAAGAATTTCCAGACAGTTGAATGTGTCCAAGACTACTGTTCACAAAGTAATACAAGAACAGTCGTTATGTCCGTTCCATCTGTTGCCGGTGCAAGAGATTCAAGGTGCGGACACCAATGCGAAGGTGGAATTCTGCCAGTGGTTAGGTAATTGCTTTACAGCTGATGTGCATTTCCCGGAAAACATATTTTTCACAGACGAAGCATGTTTCCCAAGAAATAGTGTGATACATTTTCACAACTTACACGTATGGAGTAATGAAAATCCACATGCCATACCCCGCACATTTTTCAAAACAATTTAAATTAAACGTTTGGGCTGGTATCGTTGGTGACAATTTAATCGGCCCAGTGATTATACCTGCTCCATTGAATGGGCCAGTTTTTAATTTTTCTAACAAACACATTGCCATTATTGCTTTAAGATATTCTATTGAAGGTTCATTTATATATAATTTACATGCTTGACGGAGCTACGTATTTGACGCCAACGACTTCAATCAAGGATGCACCCATACAATGGTCATCTAGATCTCCTGATCTCACACCACTGGGCTTTTTCTTATGGGGCACTTTAAAAGAAAAAATGTACCGACCGTACAAACTCTGGAGGGATTATTGGAAACGATACTTGCAGCTGACGAGATACGCCAAAGTCCTCATGCAGAATACATGCTTGTATAAGGCAAAATGACGAATTCTGTTGGTCACACCATCTCGTTTTGGCACATGTCGGACCTAAGAATCGAGTTGTCAGCCCATCAAATTTGAATACAGAATGTCAGTGACCGTGTACGACCTACACAAAAGTAACTGTTGCCAAACCGAGAAAATTACAAGACAAATGCAATAAAATGGATATTTTATTGAAAAAGATATTGCCCCGTGTGTCTAAAACAAATTATTAACAATGTGCTTCATTATTAACTATTCGGTTTAATCACTCGCTCATAGACGTCATTAGATCTTCTCATATCCACAAAAGAACCCACGTGGATTTTTATTCCTAAATGCATATGGCATAGTGATTTTCATAGAAACAGCTCTAATCACACAAATAGGGCCAATTAAATACATACCAATATGCAATTACTGGTTAAATTTAGGATACATAACAATAACATGCCTGTATATGCGATCACCACTAGCAATACTATTTCAACACTCTGTTTTGTATATTCTATTTAAAAATAAAACGAGATAGTGTCTTCTTTAGAGATTTATTTACAATCATTGCATGTTCCGAACAAATGTACATATTTTACGTCGAATCTACCACAGTGATCGCACAACGTAACACGTAACATATTGTACCTAACTACCCCGCGCGCTTCGGATTCCAATGCAAAGCACCCCGGCCGTTTAGTGTCCTCGCTCTTTCCTTTGCAGAAAAGGACTCACAGAAAAAAACCGCTCTCCGACTACGTACGAAATTGGCTGGCGACATTCTATAGATAAGTTTCTTGCCCCTCTTGAAAACTGGCATAAGTAGGTCGCACCGTAATTCCTTGCTCAAGCCACCGACCCGTTTGAAGCAAACGGTACCTCTCACATGGGCATTTATTTCAGAAGAGAAAATATGTTGGTATTCTTTTACAGAGATTTATTAAATGAATTCCATATTTAACTCAACTTTAAATAGCCGCTGTACTATAAGAATTGTTATGTGAATTTTTTAATTACAAATGAGTAGCTTAAGCGCATCTGCCGTAACAAAGAAAGCTAGGTTGAAAGAAACGAGTGCGACAGTTGATACATAAAACGGTAAAATAATCTATTTTATTTACTGTGCTATATCAATTTCAGCTATTCCCGATGCTTATAACCTCGTTTCACTTTGGACACTTTTTAGACTAGGCAACTTTATCCATATTCTTAGTAACTGCATAACCGTTTAAAAAGAGCAAAACTGTTTTATACAAGAGTTTTTCGAATTTTTGAGTATTGTAATCAAAAACTCCCGGATTGGTGGACAGTGGTTAGCTACCTGCCTCTAACCTGAAGGTTGCGGGTTCGAGTCCCGCTTAGGGCATGGGTGTTTGTGTATCTGCCATATATAAAACAATGTAATATAATTTCTCAATAAATAATAATAAAACTAATGATCTGACTAATTGCCAAACAAGCAGGACCAATGGTAAATTAAAAAAAAAACATTATTTATACCTAGAGATAATTGACTACCGGTTATACCAGGGTTTAAAATGCTCCGGTATTAAATTATTCTCCATTGTAAATCTAAAATACACAAACCGGGGCGTTTTCGCTAGACTAAAAGGTATCCTCAGATTGTCTGATTTAACGCGAATATGTAGAGAATAATAGCTCTTTCAAATGAGATGTCGCTTGATAAAATATATCGCCACATTTCAACGATGCTGTCCGAATTGTATCAGAACCTTTTAACTCAGCGCATTCAAAATGTTTTTTTCATTCACAGGTTTATTATAAATAATATCTGTTCGAATATAATGATTTTTCTACGTAGAGTTTCCTAACTTTAAGAGAAGAAAACTCTCAAAATACTAGCCGTAGACAGATGTCGCTACTTTGCGGAGGCATATGATAGTTAGCCGATGATGGAATCACCCTAGCAAACGTCGCGATAGTTAATCCTCAATCACAGTATTGCATTGAAGTAAACGCGGAGCTGTAACGTGAATCGGAGTTGTTAATTATTATTAACAGAGTTTCTTCAAATCATAAAACATGTACATAAGCTAGCTTAAACGGACAATTTGAGGAACACCATCTACATATTTAATTTTTAAATTAGATTCACCATTACCAGTTCTCCCATCAACTTGATGCTTAAGCAGCTTATTTAATTTTAGTTGCCGAGAGATGCAATCAAACGAAATTTAAAAATATCAAGGGTGCCCTGAAGATTTTAACCTCTTTACGTTACGAATGCAACTAATAACCCCGCTCTCATTGCTAAAAATATTCTTATTACGACGAGGGCGCATTTGGTAAAAGTTATATCATTATTAGTCAGAACCGCGTATAAGTAATATTCTATTGATGGCTTCTTTGTCTTTTGGCATTCGAGATTTAGAAGTAGTGTCATTGTGTTCATCTAAATCAACATAACGTAACCATAGAACAGACCTTGGTAGTACACAAACTGCAAATTGCAGTCTGTAATACTGAACGCTGTGGTCAAGTAGTACAGCGCCACCACGCGGTCGGCCCCTTCGTGATGGCGGGAAACTTGATTGGATGTGTATATGGCATATTCGGTAACTTACCGTTTTTGTTTCGAATACGCAACATGAATGTTTATTATATCCAAAAAGAACATAAGGCAAATTATAAATGAAAGAAGTTATA
Organism: Rhyzopertha dominica; assembly: GCA_025024175.1. Lineage (NCBI taxonomy): Eukaryota > Metazoa > Arthropoda > Insecta > Coleoptera > Bostrichidae > Rhyzopertha > Rhyzopertha dominica. The sequence continues at coordinate 47,464,262 of QCXZ01000064.1, read as the reverse complement.
TACATATACAAAGTAAACTGTACCTGGTAGTAAGTAACATATACTTTGTTTCAAAATTGTGATCGGATATTCGGAACGCGTTTTCTGCTGATGTAAGACGAACTAAGGATTGATTATCTGCAGCGATTACCCATTATCTTTTGGCGTTCGAAATCGGAAAGTTTTTTGCCTGGCACACTCCTGGCATTAACATAAATAGGTACTTTAGTATTCCATTGCCGGAAGCTTTGGTAAATTCGCGCCAACGTTTCATCAGCGCCTCCATCGGCTTGCTACGACACTTCTATATGTCAGCTAAAAGGTGTGTATTCAAACATGATAGATGGTTTAAAGAGGAAATGAATGTACTGTTTCTTACGCTTGTATGCTGTACAGAAAACAATGTGGCAATTGCTCTTTACCTGTAATATATTGTAGCGCGCAGCACAATATAGCTAACGCTTAAGGAGATCCATTAACATACAGGTACTAACACCAATAAAAAATAAAAATACGATCTGTACGCCCCTTTGCAACACAGCAACCAGCGTGCAATATACAGTTTGACCTCTCACCGATCATAACTAGTTTTGACAGGTCGTGGAGAACATTCTGACAGTCCTAATCGAACCTGCCGCCATATATATAGTCCATGATCAAAGGTTAGCTGATACCTCAGACAGAAGCGTCAAATATATATCATAAATACTAGAACTGCCTTACCAGGTATACTGGTATCTTGCACAATGGTTATTGAACAAATGTCAAAATAGACAGCCCACCAGAATCCACGCTGTAGTTTATTTACATTTTTTTAAACATATTTACATGTTCTAGTTAGCACACCTTAAAATCTACCACCGTAAACAAAACAGAATAATTAAAATGCCATGCTAGATATATTTCGCTATCATTATAGCTCATCAGTACAGTTTAGGTCTAGTGCAGACAGGGTGGCATAGAACTGGTTTTTTCCCATATACCAGACACTTGGTATGACGTAAGGTATTAATAACACAGTTTTGAAACCTTAAACTAWATTTGTTTGTGTGAGTTAATACCTACTMCCTATGTTACTGTAACATTAGACATGTCAATATTCAAGTCCTGCAGTTGCAACACAAATATATACTTTCACTAACKTCCAAGATTTTATTCTTAACCATAACGTTAATTCTAGCAGGGAATACTCTTTTGTAAAAATTTGTATTGTAATAAGTGATTTGATTTATTATAAACAGCAAATTGCAGGACTTGCGCAGATGACGCACAAGTACACTACTGGTTATCTCAAACGGTATGACGTTTGAAGGTGTCCTCTCGAAAGAATTTTCCTTCCTAGACCAATCTGCCGTTTGGATCGATGAAAATGACAGTAAACCAATTACACCGGGCAAACAAATCACGCCGGATGCAAAAGCGGAGGGAGTGTTCCTTTGTTTGCACCGAAAGCTCTGAGGTTCCTTTGAATAAATGGAAAAAGTCTTTGAACGGTACGTGAACGAGGTCTCGTGTTTGCACAGACAAGCATTTGTTTATTCCGAGGCAAAAACCTCGCAACTATTTTACAGGTTGCTCCGATCGCTTTTAACGGATTTTATGCGCTTCCAATAAGCAATATAAATTCATGAAATTTAAATTTTAAAAACGGCTTTACGACCCAGGTCACATTTTGATTTCGAGAACACACCGGTATCGTACGGAGGAAGATCAGGCGGTTTAATATTATTACAGCTTCCTTTTATGTAGGTTTTTTTATAGGCCCCGTATGTTTTCAACATTGGTGGTGACGACGGAATGAAATACATTTATTATGATATTGAAGAAACTAGGGTTATTGATTTTGCATTTGATAGGTTTATCAGGTCTCAATTGGAACTCAAATTAACAATATTACAAAAATGATGTTATGTAGGTATAGTAGAAGGAATAGAAAATGCAAGAATTCTAATGTATTAGTTTCTAAAAGAATTATAGTTGTGCTGTTTAAAAGCTCTAGCGACGAACGGCTTAGATCACTAGCATGCTGAAAAAGATACTGATGGATGCATATTACAAGAGTGAAAAAACTTGAGTAAGTTGATATTATATGATGATACAATAAATATCACATGATATAACAAGAATAAATAAATAGACCCGTGGACCTCTGTTAAATTAATTTAGAGGTTCTCTTCTATTAGAATTACTGAGTAAGTAGACAGAAAAAATCAGTTATTAACATGGCACAAACTAATTGTATTGTGAGATAATATTTTGTCGGAAAGACCGCTGTCTCTTGAAAAACACTGACAAAAAATTAATAGTCTGACGTTTCAATTACACCTGTAATCTTTGTCAAAGACGAAGAACCTCAAAATTTGCCTGACACAAGTTCAAACAAATTTTTGAAAGTAAATAAACAAATCACCAAGGAAGCGAGACGTCATAGAAACAACGTGCCAACCTGATAAAAAAGGAACCTAACGATGAAAAAGGAACTACCTACCTACTAGATATACATGAACTACTTGATAAAAGATAACTACAAAGTAGCCTTCCAAATGTCACCTAACTCATAATTTCCATAATCCCTATTAAAATTATTAATATTCCTACAAATTTCTATAGCTTCTTTTATTAGACGTTTGCGATAATATTTTTCTCTATGTAAAATTTTTGTTTTATCAAAATCAATCATGTGTCTAGTCAAATATGGGTGTTCAACTACGGAAGATTTATCTATCTGTTGCAACCTAGTAGCACGTATGTGTTCTTTCAAACGCGTACCTACTTTTCTTTTTGTTTGACCTATGTAACACTTTCCGCAAGAACAAGTAATTTTGTAAACACCTTCACTCTCTAAATGTACTTTATCTTTAGTAGAATTTAAAATTTTATCTAAATTATTATATGTACTATCAACAACTAAAATATCATGTTTTCTAAGCATCCTCTTTATTTTTTCCGAAAGGCCTTGTACATAAGGCAAACTCAACTTCAATTTACTTTGTCGTGGCTGAGAATTTACTTGATTTGGATGAGCACTTTTATTAAAAACTGACCAAATGTTCTTACTACTATAACCATTTCTCATTAGCGCTGATTTAAGATAATATATCTCTTTTTGTACAGAACTTTCGTCTGATTTCCTTTGTGCTCTAACAAATAACGTCCTAATAAGACTATTCTTTTGAGAAGGAGGGTGGTGAGATGTGGCATGTAAATATCTGTCTGTGTGAGTTGGTTTTCTGTAAACCTTGTGTCCTAACTGTCCAGTGTTTGTTCTGTAAATTTTGACATCCAAGAAAGGTAAACTACCATTGCTTTCTAATTCCATAGTAAATTTTATGTCTGGATTTTGACTGTTCAAATGATTTAGAAACCTACCCAGCTCTTCTATACCATGGGGCCAAATAACAAAAGTGTCATCTACGTACCTATACCAACATTTTGGTTTAAGATGAAAACTGTTTATCGCTACATGTTCAAAATTTTCCATAAACAAATTGGCTACTACAGGACTTAGAGGTGAACCCATTGCACAACCTGATTTTTGTTCATAAAAATTATCGTTCCATAAGAAATAAGTAGATTTTAAACAATGTTCGGATAATCTGGCTATCGTGTCACCTAAGGGATCGCTATTAAGCTTGGATTTGATGATATCTATCGTTTCAGGAATGGGTACTTTCGTAAATAAAGAAACCACGTCAAAACTAACCAAAATATCACCTTCTGAAATACTTAAACCTTTTATAATAGCGATAAAGTGTGAAGAATTTTTGATGAAACTACCGGTATTTCCTACATAAGGTTTTAAATAGTTGGCACAAAATTTTGCAATGGGTTCACCTCTAAGTCCTGTAGTAGCCAATTTGTTTATGGAAAATTTTGAACATGTGGCGATAAACAGTTTTCATCTTAAACCAAAATGTTGGTATAGGTACGTAGATGACACTTTTGTTATTTGGCCCCATGGTATAGAAGAGCTGGGTAGGTTTCTAAATCATTTGAACAGTCAAAATCCAGACATAAAATTTACTATGGAATTAGAAAGCAATGGTAGTTTACCTTTCTTGGATGTCAAAATTTACAGAACAAACACTGGACAGTTAGGACACAAGGTTTACAGAAAACCAACACACACAGACAGATATTTACATGCCACATCTCACCACCCTCCTTCTCAAAAGAATAGTCTTATTAGGACGTTATTTGTTAGAGCACAAAGGATATCAGACGAAAGTTCTGTACAAAAAGAAATATATTATCTTAAATCAGCGCTAATGAGAAACGGTTATAGTAGTAAGAATATTTGGTCAGTTTTTAATAAAAGCGCTCATCCAAATCAAGTAAATTCTCAGCCACGATAAAGTAAATTGAAGTTGAGTTTGCCTTATGTACAAGGCCTTTCGGAAAAAATAAAGAGGATGCTTAGAAAACACGATATTTTAGTTGTTGATAGTACATATAATAATTTAGATAAAATTTTAAATTCTACTAAAGATAAAGTACATTTAGAGAGTGARGGTGTTTACAAAATKACTTGTTCTTGCGGAAAGTGTTACATAGGTCAAACAAAAAGAAAAGTAGGTACGCGTTTGAAAGAACACATACGTGCTACTAGGTTGCAACAGATAGATAAATCTTCCGTAGCTGAACACTCATATTTGACTAGACACATGATTGATTTTGATAAAACAAAAATTTTACATAGAGAAAAATATTATCCCAAACGTCTAATAAAAGAAGCTGTAGAAATTTGTAGGAATACTAATAATTTTAATAGGGATTATGGAAATTATGAGTTAGGTTACATTTGGAAGGCTATTTTGTGGTTATCTTTTATCAAGTAGTTCATGTATATCTAGTAGGTAGGTAGTTCCTTTTTCATCGTTAGGTTCCTTTTTTATCAGGTTGGCACGTTGTTTCCATGACGTCTCGCTTCCTTGGTGATTTGTTTATTTACTTTCAAAAATTTGTTTGAACTTGTGTCAGGCAAAGTTTGAGGTTCTTCGTCTTTGACAAAGATTACAGGTGTAATTGAAACGTCAGACATTTAATTTTTTGTCAGTGTTTTTCAAGAGACAGCGATCTATCCGACAAAATATTATCTTATTATATTATGGACGCTGAAAGCATTCACCCTCGTATAATTGTATTGTGTTTACAGCGAGCAGAGCACTATAAAATATATGTAATGGGGGGAAATTGGATCGTATCAAGCATGTAAAAATATTAATTAGGTATGGCCATAGATGGCAGTTGTGGATGAGGCCAACATATCAGTTGTGTCTGTTCACTTCTCTCTAAAAACTGTTATGCCCTCTCTGTTGCGGATTACATGTAAATTGAACCGAAGCATTTAAATCACATAATTTTTTTATGGTTTACGGGATTTACATAGATATATGTAGAAGTTTGGTAGGTACCTAAAAATAAAAATACGTTAACGGTCAGCAGTCTCAGCCACAAATTATAATCTCAAAATAATGATATCATACCTACCATACTTTTTATAAAAGTAAAGCTATATGGCATGTAAAGTACATAATGCGCTTCCAAATGGAATTAAGTCTGCGTCAAACATTTACAATTAAAAAAAGATGTCAAAAAATATTTAGTTAAATAAACAGTGTACAGCGTTGATATTTTTTTTTATTCGATAACCATACTTCTCTGCATTTTTACACGTACTTACGTTTTTTTTGTCTATGTCTATTATCTTACTGATGTGTTTGCTGCAACCACTGTGAACTTGTACAACTGTCTGGAAACAATAGTAATCAAAGCACATAGGCTAACAGTTATTTCATCCCTTATAAGAATTATTCCATAATCTCAATCCCTTTATTCAGAACTGTGCCAAAGGCACATTTCAGCTCTCTGTTCCTGATATATTTCGCAGAAATGCCACGGTCTGCCGAACTTATACCCAAATGCCTGCGGCAGATAAGCTTATTTAGCATGTCCTGGTCAGTACTCGCTGTTAGTGACAACTTACAGTTCTGACATTTTGATACTGAAAAGGTTTAAGTCTCGTTCGATGAAAACAATTGACCAGAAGCAAATATTTTACTTGTGTTTTTTAAATGCCAATGTTTTAGAGATATATATACAACATTTGTTGTCATATTTTTCAATTGATAATAATGCGGACATGTAAAGACAGGTGCAATTGATAGAAAGAAAATCGGTGTCTAGATAAGTGTAATAGGCACGTAAAAAGAAGCGTCCGTTAACATTCAAATTGTGGACAAGAAACTACATCATTCTGTTTGACGAATGCATGAAAAAGGAATATCAAGTAGATAGGAGACCTTTATCGAACCTTAAAAACAGATGCTACTAAAATGAATTAAAAAATCACTACAAATTCGAAATGTTAGTATTCTGGATGAAAATAATTTCACTGCTAAAGTCTTCTTGAAGAGTGCTGTGAAGTGTAAATGTTTATTAAACAAACAAAACAATAAAAAATATCAGACATTAACTGAAATTATAGACGATTTATGAACCTAGCGTTTAATAAATTTTTTCAGTGGCTTACCCCTAAAACGTAGACATACGCATGTGATCTGTAGAAGACTTCCCTGTCCACCTCAGTTGCTGACGTGAATGTAATCCCTTCTGAGTCGCGCGAGTTGGGTCGTGATATTCTCTGATTTTGTCAATTTTCGTTCGGTGCAGAAAGCGAATGATTTCGTTTACCTAAATGAACTGTGCCAAATGCGAACTCCCGAATTACCAGGAGGAGCGATACTTCCGGTATTTCTACGTTCCTATTGTAGGACAGAAATCTGATCGATTATTGCAGCGTTCCTGTTAAATGAAGGAAATATTTGATTTATCACGAAATATGGTAGTTGAAACAGACAGTACAGAACAAGTAAAACATAGCGTTTTGTTGTTTTGGGGTTGCGTCGGGCGAAAAACAAAGCCTCACTGTGATGTATCGGTTCAAACACACATTAATATTTAGCACTTTACTTTAAAATCGTTGTTGGCAAAAAATAAATGACTGGTCTAACAGCGTTTGCCTTTGACATTTATGCTATATCTGCTAAATATGATATAAACGTCCTTGATCCATATTGTAAAGAAATACGTACTGTTTATCCAGTTCTTTCATTTATTTTTCTGACGCTTTGTAACTGTGCTTTATATCGCGTTTTATAAATTCATATTTTGAATAAAAATTTACTGACTACATTCCGCATATTCTACTTTATCTCTTTCCTTCGCAGTATTTGATGATAATATTCTTACACTGCAACTACTTCTGTGATTTTTAAAACAATCTTGCTTCCTTATGTTTTAGGAACAAAATTTTTTGGATTGTCAACTTTTTATAAGAAAAAATCATCTTACAAGCACGAAATACCCAAACTATGCAGTTCTCTTTTTAAATGTTATAATTATTATTGACTAAATTATGAATAGTAAATATTAATATCACTTGTTCAGATAAGTACTAATTTTCATGGCCTACAGAAAGTTCTCAAAAAAGCACGAAAGCGCAGGGATTTTAAGAAAACGTAAAATAAGGTGTGAATGTGAGAACAGGTATTCACATTTTTGCTTAAATTGCACAATATCTTTAGTGCGTTTTTCCTGTATCGTTGCCGTTGTAGTATTATTAAATAAAAAATAGGTCATAGATGCTTTCTAGAGCATACATTTTCTATCGTCTAAATATAAGTTGTAAAAAAGTCACTGATTGTGATACTTAATTATATTGTTGTTCTCCTGTTTATTTTTGTTAACTTCCTTCACTTTAGTCAACGCCGATGAAGTGATTGTAGATTTCTGCCCTGTAATTATTTATTTATTTTCCTTTTTGAACTGCTCCAACCCTGTGTGCTGCGCTTTCAAAGCTTTACCTTTCGTCTATTTTACAGCCTCCTGTTGAATTTTGAATTACTTCCACATCCAAGGGATGGGAAACACTGTATCTCAAAAAATTGTTTATTTGCTCAATCGCTTTAAAATGGTCGAAAACGTAAAAAAAGTATTTAAGCAAACAAATTTCTTGTCTGTGTGTCTGTGGTTTTGTTTGTGGACGCGATAACTTTCGAAAGACTTAACGTATCAACTTGAAATTTGGCATACCTATAAACCCCTGAGAAGAACGAATTTTCTTGACCCGTGAAATTTTGATTTTTAAACAATTGGTTTTTTGTATTGTTCTTGTTCGATTATAATATCAACGCTTTTAAGGTAACCTGCCTTTGTTATTAGAATCTATTTCAGTTGCCATGACCTTATGAGGTTAATTTCCTTCTGACTTGTTTTGATATGGTTCAGACTTGTACTGGTAAGTTAGACCAATTTCGGGAATATCTGTATATTTAGGTGCTCCAGATTTGTTCAGCTGATTTTTATTTGCAACTCAAGTATTACAATCTTCTGTTAAATTACTATTGTAGGTATAATTAAAATTTAATTTTATCATATATGTCGTTAAAATCCATCTTGGGAATGCAAAACTACCCGTACGTTGTCACCTACCATCAACTAATACTTCGAATGTTTAGTATTAGTGGCAGTACTTCAATAACGCTTTTTGTGTTGTCAGCTCCCGTTTCCATAAGTTTTATTTAAAAATTTGGAAATTTGGTGATGATAATATCCTCCTCCGGTTGAGTTCAGCCAAATATTTTAAGAAGTCCCTTTGCTTTTACTGAAGATTACTAACCACAGAGATACGCTACTAGATTTAGTTACTGTGATAAAAGTTTGATAGCAAACTTGAGTACTTTATTCAAAATTCATTGGTTAGAGGTTTTACTGAGCAAATTGTTTAAAGAATACCAGATGAATCGGGAGACAACGTGTTTTGCGGAAAATTGTTAAAACCTCAATAAGATTCTAGCTTGAAAGTTCTTTCTGTTTTGTAACCTTTTTAGCCCAGATAACCCCGGCACTAGAAAACACTTAATATCTTATTCTAAACTAACTCGTACTGACTATTGCAGAAGAAAATATTCAATAAATAGCATTTATTTAACAACAAATTGGCTTACTTCCAGTAACGTTGGCTCTTACATCTTTCTAGGTTGCATTACAGACAGCTTACGTATGAAGCTAAACAAGTATAAAAAATTATTACACTAATATAATGTACAAATATTCGATATCGTTACCACAATTTATCCCATTTGTACCTCAGTGCCTCGTTTTCACGCCTTGATTGCCGTAGTCGTAACGATCTCCGCCATGTTCACTGTCCCGGTAGTTCGCGTAACCATAATCGTCATTTTCAAAAGGATTTGGCATTTCAGGGTGCATTTCGTGGAAGGTACGGCTATGCCTGTAGTTCCCGTGATCATAACCGCCACGATATGTACCATCAGCAGGATGATGATACTCGGGATAATATGCACCAGAATTATATTTGTGAACGTTTGAAGAATGGACATTACCATGTCCAGACGCTGGGTAAGAGCTACCACCAGTGAACCCCCCTCTGCTGCTCGTTCCTGCTCTTTGTTGCTTTGTAACAGTAGTAGGTGTAGTTTGATAGTCGTAGGTTGTAGAAAACCCTGGTGCGCTGCCAGCAAAAGCAGCCCGGTTCGAAAGGGTTTTAGCAGCCCAATCTTTCTTAATAAAGTCCACTCCTCGCTCAGCTATCATGACTATCGTCGCATGGGTGTTACCAGATACAACTGAGGGCATAACGGACGCATCCATAACTCTTAAGCCGCTTATTCCATAAACTTGGAGCTTTGGATTTACGACTGCCATTCTATCGTAGGAGGGGCCCATTTTGCACGAGCCTGCTTGATGGTTCTCAGGTCCAGTAGAGTGTCGCACGGCGCACTCCCAGAATTCGTCGCTGTCGTATGTATGTTTCTTAATACAATCGTCGTATTCTTCTTTCACGAGTTCTATTCCATGTTTGCTCCTCAATACTGTGGTATTCGCTAATCTTTGAGTAACACGAATTCCCTCTATAAGCGTTGCCACGTCTTCAGGATCGGTCAAGTAGTTGGCATACATTAGTGGAGGATCTAGTGGATTTTTCGATTTGAGTGTTACGTATCCTCTACTTTTAGGATGCAATACTACTGGTGACATGGTAAGCTCTCTTGGGAGATCTGGATTGGTCGAATCCAAAGGCGCGTTTACCTCACCAGACTTGGCGCAATGGGCTAAGTATCCCGCGAAAAAGATTTGCAAGTCTGGAAAGCTACCACTGGGGTCGGCATACCTAGAATTGATTCGTGCTGTCAATTGCGACATACCAGTGGACGACATTGGTCCCTTTCTGTACAAGATGTAGTCCAAAGCTGTAGCCCAATCAAGGTCATTAACAGCTCTAAGCTTGCGCAGGAGGAACGTCAAATAGAAGGTTACGTGATTGTGCAGGTTTTTGCCTACACCTGGAAGTTCATGTACTTGCTGTATGCCAACTTTTTCCAGTTCCTCTTTGGGTCCTATTCCCGACAAAAGAAGCAGCTGGGGTGAATTGACTGCGCCTGCCGATAAGACGGCCTCTTTAAGTACATTAACCCGATGGAGCTGGCCGTTGTACATAAACTCGACCCCTGATATGGTCTTCTGTCCTTTACTGTTATTAACTAGGACTTTAGTGGCTGTTGCGTTTAACATGATGTGGAGATTGGGCCTTCTGCGAACCTTCTCATCCCGAAGAAAGGCTCTTGCACTGCTCAAACGAGTCCCATTCCTGAAATATATAACAAAGATGTTAATTAATGATAGTGAAATTAAATCTTATAGTCTGTGTGGTGGGTGTAGGTGTATATTAATTTACTTATTTTTGACTTGAAATAGTTAGGTTTTGAAGATACCCAGTTTTGGTCAGTAATTAGGTATTTGGGCTCATTGTCTTAAATATGTTTTGTAGAAGGAATTAAAAAAAGGGATGTTATAACTTGTCTCGTTGTCCAATACCCCAATATGAAAAGCATAATGCGAAAACTCGTATATGTAGACAATTAAACTAAAGCGTATGACATGTATTTAACCTAGAATCAAGTTTGAAATGAACAGAGTTGCTGAAGAGACATACAGTCTGTGTTGGAATTTTTTCCTAGGTGCTTAAAAATATTTTGTCTGAAACTTTAATCCAAATATTGCTATTATAAACTAGATTCCAGGAATTATTTCAGAACTTTGGGTGGCACAAGCCAGTTCAGCAGATTAAGGGATTTGGAAATATCTAACTAGTGAAGTCAAATATTACCGAAAAGTTTAGATTGAAAACTTGTAACTTTCACATGGTCCGTAATTGTAACTATTAAATACGTTTATAGGAGCTTGTGTTCAAGTTACGGCGTATATACATAAGTCTTATCGAAAATCCACTCACTACAAATACGTGTTTTGTTATATTTGTCTCTCAAAGCAAAGAAGATATACAGCAGCAAACACTAAACTGAATCATACCGTATACTTTAAAATATTATTGCTACCTTCAGTGAAGAACTACTCCGTGTAGGAGTTTCCTATAAATCTACAAAAGTAATACAATTTATTGACACGGTGTTATTACATTTGATGTCCGAATCTGGACTCAAATTTCGCTTTTCAAACCATTGCGTTTTTTGCATAAATTATCGGTATTACTGTTAACAATCGCCAAACATGACTCCGCATTAGTATGACGAACGCGCTTCTGATCTGTCGTTAGCATTCATAKAACTCAACGAGCAAAATTTGCTATAAACCTGGCTGTAACACTCTTGTCGTTCAAAACTATTTCACGAACGCCMATTTGTGTTTTTCTTCTTTCGTGGCCGCAGTTTAGTGGGTCATACACCTGCTGCTTGTTTATAGGTCTATGTACCTTAGAATATGCAGCCAGGTTGATCAATACTTCTTAAGCAGCAAATACTTTTGCCATATCTTTATAAATTTCTTGCGGTGGTAAGACTCTTTTACAAAGAGCTAATTCGCAGCTCTTGATTAATTTTGTTTGCTTCGATAGAATCAGTAATACGTTATTATAAAAACAATCAACACTAAATATACACAAAATGATATGTATCGGGTAGGTGCTGATTGGCATATACCAGTGTCAAACAGTAATATATATAAGCCATATCTATTTTATTGTTAATACGATATTAATTTAAGAACAAATCGGTGATGATATGATAGCAGTAATTCACAAAATGTAAGTGTGTAGCGCTACAAAACGTTAAATTTTAGTTCTTTGAATATTTATAGGCAAATAAAAAAGGTTTATTCAAAATCTGTAGGAATAGTTAAATAACATAGTTTAAGAAAGTTCGTTTTCATTGTATACGTATTTTTGCATTTTAACTCATTAATGCAAACAAAGGGAGTTCAACTTGTTTACTATTCGGAACAGTTCATTGTATCAGAAGTAGAGTACCATACCTTTTTCGTACTACCTAATATTAGATGGATAACTAAATGGTGATGTAAAATATTACGAATACCTAATTCTTTATTGGCCATTCAACTTGAAAATTTAACTCACGTTTCTATGCCTCTACGGCAAGTCTGTAATTATGTATGAACTTGCCTGCTGACCACAGGTAACCGTTTAAAGAATGTAAGTTTAGTAAGCTAACTAAAAAGCAAGCTGTTAAAAAAAATTGGTAAATTTTACTTTAACAGACTTATTTATATTATTTATCTGTATAGCAGCACTACGGTACAATAGGTTATGATAAATAATAGTATGTACAGGGTGGTCCAGTTACCGCGCTCACCCTATTGACGGCTTTATTTGAAAACTTGGAGAAAAATTTTTCATACAAAAGTGATAACGGCCAAGGAGAACTCAATGACGCAATATAGCACATTTATTTACACAACGTTGCCAAATTTCGAGTACCGAACCAAACTTGCATTTTTTTAACTTTTTATACCGGATTCTGATTGCACACAAAATTCTGAGCAAAAGATTATAAGGAAACATGTGTATTTGAAATCTTAGAGACAAATATTTCAATTAAATGTGGTAACAGCCAGGGAGTACTCGATACCGCAGTATTGCATATTTACACAGCGTTGCCAGATTTCGAGTATTGAAACAAACTTGCATTTTTTAAGTAGAACCACTTACTGGGTAAGCAGGATAACTGGACCACCCATGCATATCTCCGAACCCGTTAGTTGTAGGGCATATGTATCTCAATAATTTTTTGCTTAGAATTTGACTTATAATCAGAATCCGGCATAAAAAGTAGGTAGTTCTTAAAAAAATGCAAGTTTGGTTCATTAAACATAATCTGGCAACGCTGTGTAAATGATTTCAAATAAAGCTGTCAAATGGGTGAGCACGATCACTGCACCACCCTGTACAAAATATCGAAGACGCAATTCAGTCCCCGTATTTTAAAAACCTCTTGTGTACAGGAATCGTACCGGCTCTACTTCTTTTAGACCCTTGACAAAAACATTATAATTCTTGTTCAAATTACTGCTGTTCACTGATATGAATCCAAATATTAAAGCGTCAGTGAATTAATAACAAATAGCCGGAGTATAGATTGTACAACCGCAAATACCTTTTTATGTATTTATAAGTGAAACTTCAAAGCAACCAGATGTCCAGCTCGAATTATTAAATTTCTACGAGAGACTTGAATGGAAATACTCCAATAAATTCCATTTATTCCAAGTTATTTATAGGGCCACCTTTGAATGAATAATAGATCTAATACGCGTGGATTTTGTTAATAGCTAAACAAGAACAAAAAGGATATCGTATAGGTCATCTAGCAGTTTCAGGTACATACATGTATGTATTACATTGGTCGACAATAATCATTGGGGTAATACACTTACAATACCAATAGTTCTCTACTATAGAACGATAGCTATCTAAAAAGAACGATATGTATCTACTCATAGCGCCACTAATTGTACGGTATACGGTCAGAGTACTTAAGCGAGTAGTATGATGGCTATTTAATGGAACAAGAGCTTTTGTCCGCTTTATTTACTTAGCCATTAGATACAAATACATGAATATGCTGGTAAACTGTCGCAACAAGGCATGCACATCCATCGCGGTTCTAAATGTTATCGCATTTGACAAAATTTACGCACGCATGTAATCCAAACGGTCTTGTAACACCAACCTGCAAACTAGAAGGAGGCTTTAGTGTCACATTTGGAACGCTCATGACTTGAGAAAAAATTATCCGATTTCAGTTTACTAAATTTGATTACGCAGATAATGAATGTGGCTTCTTATATTACCTCATTGTGTAATAAACTGGTCCTTAAAATAAAGATCTAATCGTTATTAGTGTTATCGTTACTTTCATTGTCTTTCCATATGATGCTTGTATTTGTGTTTCATGCTATAGGTTGTGCAAGCTAACAGAAGGAAGACACTTCAGTTTTCCCTTATAAGCTGTACCATTGGTCCTTGATAATTGGAACCTTTTTAATTAATATGACAGATTTAAATAAATTAACAACAAATTGTTTATCTAATTTTTAATGACGCGATCTATGCACTATAGTTTGTTGAAATACGGCAGTTATACGATTTTCTTATAACACAACCTTAACCTGATAGATAAGCTCCAGAATTAAAAGAATTGTTGTTCTCCTGCAAACAATTTGTAAATACGATAACTTTCGATAGATCTAGAAATACCGAAATCTGTATTTCACTAGACTCTTTTAGGCATCTGTTAATGGAAAAGTACATATAACGACTTATGTATTAGGCCAACGAAGCCTTGTTGTTCCAAAATAATGGTGCACTTCTTCAAAATAGTAGAAATGTTTCTGAGAATTTGCCCAGAATTTTAGATGACATATATTTCCGAAATGAAAGTCGCCTTTCATGTCCATCAAATCACCACCCCACTTGACCCCATAAGATCAATCTGCAGGCTAGAATAAGAAATTAAAAAATCTATCACGACAGTAGTCAGAAGTACTCTGGGGTCTGGAATATGTTTTTATCATTACTATTTAACAAATCATTGAACCAGAGTGAGACCAGCCAATAAAATGATACAACAATGACCTTCTAACATTGCGGATAAGATTTGACATGAGGCAGAAAAATCAAAGATTATCAACAAATGTTTTCGAATAAATCTGCAGAACCTGCGGAGAATTGCTCTGAAGTTCATCGCTGTCTGAATTGTTAGTTACTTTGTCGGCCTTGTAATAAACTGTCTTGGTTAATTTTCGCATTTTTACCTTTATTTACATTTATTACCAGGTATTTTGATATTAATAATGTAATTATATACTTGACCCATTTTAGCGACGTCCGAGATGTTGTTAAAAATAATAAATTTTAAATAGATTTTGATCAAAATTCTAGTACATATGCAAAACACCGTGTTTCATATGTATAAACATTTTTCTTGTTATTAAACCATCGAATATTAGCCCTTACTGGCTTAAATTTCTTGGATATGTCATTTTGAGCCAGTGACTTGTAAATGGCTAAAATATATAAAAGTTGTATAGCTTTGATTTATTTTAATTAAAAGTTTTCCATGTACATCACACTCCATTAATAACAATAGATTTGATACTTCCCGTAGAACAGAAGCCCCATCACCATTAAATAGTATACTTTAACATCCATTTACTAAGAATCTCCACGTACGATTCAAAATCTGTAGTGCCAGTGGTTTTGTATGTACAGATGCATGAGTTAAGAAAAGATTACTTTGTATACATAAGGTTTTAATCCGAAAACTATCGAAATTGATATAGCATATAAAAATATATGTTGGTCTTTCCTGTCTAAAAAAACGTATCGGTTTGAAAATAGGTTTTAAAGTTCGCTTGTCTCTCTTGTCACTAACAGGTTGAGATGTGATGACATTTGGACTGCGACCTAAAAATATATAAGCCTAAAGATTGAAGATTGATTGAAGTCGGCCTGTGAATTTTTGGAGAGTAACTAATAACAAATTGCTTTTCTCTCTCACCTTTGTGCCCTATAAGATTTTTTCACATCGTGTTGCTTGCTTGTTATGAGTGTAGTAAGTGCTATACAGTTTAGAATATTTAAGATGCTACTATATCTGTTGATGTTGCACACCAGTTGAGACCTGGGTTGGATTTTGAGCCATATCCACTAGCACAACACACAACTTCTGCTTAAAGGAAAACTCATACATAAAAATCCGGGAAATTGAAATCTGGCGATCTAGGTGGGAACCACCGGATCTCTATCTCCAACCCACCGATGTGTATAATTTTCTGATTATTCGAAAATGCAGGTGCATCATTCCATCTGGAACCAGCCTTTATTTCTTAAATGAAGTGCAACATCTTCCGAAAAACAGAGCAAGCATCACTATATGTTGTAGAAGAAATGGCTACCTGGGATGCTGAGACAGACGGTAACATTAAATTCTAGGTGGAACGAGGGCAGACGAACTGTGTTGAAATTTTAGAGAGCTCATAATACATACAAATTATGATAATACTTTACGGCTGTTCTATTAAGTTTTGCTAAAACTCCGTACACAACAGTATAAACATTTATAATGTTAAAACGCATCATCTATTTTGTTTTGAATGTAAAGTAAGCGGAGAAGCCATTATGATAGGAAGAATTTGGAAAATCCCTTTTTTTAGGAAGCTCTTAATTGAAATTTACACTGATTTAAAAATATTAATAAACTTATGAAGTGAAATAATAGCACAAAATTTGCCAAATTTGTTGGTAATTTTCTGGTAGTCAAGCAATGGCTGCAAAAAGCGACATCGCCTGGTGAAAACGCTTCCTTAAAGAACTATGATTTCGCACGCTTTCCGGGCATGAAATTAATTTTTTTACCTGGACCAGACACTTTTCCTGGTTCGAATGTGATGCACACTTTTGTGGCTTCAGGAAGACAAGGTTGCTGAACCAGTGCTGACCCGTTGAATTGACTCAGGTCCMTTYGCGGTAAACGCACCGATTATGCAAACCCGAATGGTTCATTAACTGCTGAACTCGTGTGGGCACACTTTTGGCGAATACGATGTTGTCGCGTTAACGCATATTATGCTGCCCACTACTTAATTGTTAATCCGTTGCTTTCGGTGTACCAATAATAACGGTCGTTGTAGTATTTAACAATTATTTATCTGGCAGCATCTACAAATGAGTTATGTGGGTGCTTCTTTAGTAAACAGAAATTGTAGGGTTTTGTAAAAATGCGTGTAGTTTATTAGTTACGGTGCAGAATGTATAATCAATCAAATAATAGTGCATTTGCTTCCAAATACTACAAAAACAGATAGCACTGTTTTTTACGAATGGAAGACTGGCAACGTCTGGTTCCAAAACTCGCTTTACAGGCCACAGGAGCAGTCCAATAATAATGAGGTGGTTATTTATCTTTTGTTTTTGAGACGATTGCTATGAAATCTCACAAAAGAACAGCAACTGCGTTATACTTTCAGATTTTATTTACGTTTTTCTTGTTTGCGACAAAACCAGTCATCAATAGCCTGAATGAATTGTTCATTAATTACCACATAAGGAAAGTTACAAACAAAACCGATTAAGTTCTTTCCTATTTGACTTGTACAGCAGAATAAAGATTACCTCCCAGTGGCAATCAAAGTTAATAGTGAGTGACTGAATAATCCTAATTTTACACCATTACAGACTTTTTCAGTTTACATTTGTTAAAGGATTCGATAGGCAAATGGAATGTTAAATTGAATAAGTTGTAAGGTTAATGTGCCAGTTTATTGTACGCCTTTTTCTAAACGACAGGCGTTAAAATGATGTTCACGGTATAAATTGCGTTAAAGACCATGTCTTGGACAGATTCGATTTAAATTAAAGTGTATGCAAATAACTTTGGAAACTTCTGTAGTGCATCGGTTTTGTTCCCAGCGGCAGTTTATATAACGTTTTTACTATTTTATGACCTTATCACTACTCTACGCTTTGCAGTATACCTATAGCGACCCATTTAGATAACTAGGTATATGAGGTATATATATTTAAAAAAAAGCGTGTATACTTTATGGTTTTTTCATTATTGCTTCATGGTGCCTATTTTGTTTTATAAGGTTTTACCTTGCGAGTATACAGCTTCAATATTGTTATAAATTTTTAGTGTTAAGGATCGTTTTATACTCATTCTATAAACGTTTACAGAATTTTTTATAGAACCATTTTCCCAGTGGGGGCACATTATTGTATAAAGAGTTTAAAAATGTGCTACTCATCACTGAATTATCATCTTGTGAACATGTATAAAGCTATTTTGTTAAGAGTTTTGTTGTATAGGTAATTTTTCTGTGATAATGTGTTTTATAAAACGTAAGCCATATTATTGTTCCGATTTGAATCACATGTATGGTAGCCATTGTGTACAGCAAATAAAAAATTATTTTTTTCTTACAAAAACAATGTACAGAAGTTGTGTGTTTATAAAGGAATTTGGTTATAAATTAAGGTTTATAAACAATCTAGATATGTTTAAGATTACAAAAGATTTTATTCATATTTTCAAGTATTTATTTTAAATTCATGAAATACGTACTACTTTTGAAGCGCTTAAAAATTGTATAGATATATGTATATGTTTAACAGAAAATTTTGTTTGGTAGAGAATAATCTTGTGGCTACAAAATCAACACTACGCATATTTTGTAGCATCTGGTACGGTATATATCTCGGTCTGCAGATATGTTTTATTTTACGAAAAAGGAATAGGTTTGCACACTTTAACGAACCATTAAGAAATAAAGTCTTTATCTGTTTTATAATAAAWTGCWATAAGAMTATTTTATAACTAATATACAGAATTTTTTTTTACCTCAGTAACTATAAAACTGTGCTACACCTATTATAGCCACTATATATGACTAAAATGTTTTGCGTCTTTAAGCATTCTATAAACGTTGTGATAATGTTTACAGGAGTGGCGCTGTTTTATTAAAAAAATGTTTGATAAACGTTTGTCTGGCTAATATGGGAGTGTAAATTGCTAGTTGGATAAGGCAGAGATCATAGAGAAAGAGAAAAAGGTCCATCCGAGATAACGATATACAGAGAACGACAATTTCTTTATCAAACATCACTACCCAATAATTGCTGCACCGATACGTTTGAAAATTGACATTTTCGGATATGCTTCTTTGTATGTGCAAACTAAGTGGTGCAGTAAGTAGAATCTGCAAAGGTGTAGGTCAAAAATAATTTCTGAGGTAGATCTGGCAATTAGCAATTATTTTAGCACCAAATATTAAGTTTACAGATGAGGATTCATTTATTTCTAAATAGCCAGTAGTTTTCCAAAAATAGATGATCTTTACCGTTTGTCTTCGGGATCCCAGCCTTAAGCATTAAAAGTGAAGCAGTTGTTGAACATTATTAACAGTGAACATTTCGTAATTGTATATATAAAACGAATCAGTTTGCAAAACAAAACTTTTCTCATATCATAAATTATAAGAAACATAAAGTGCAGTAAATATTCACGATGAAAAAATAAATTATTTCGTGCTCACCTGACATTAGCTTGTGCAACTGTAAATCCAGTGAACTGCTCTCCGTTCAAGTCTTGCACCACCGGATACCCTAGTTCTTGCGCACCGATAAGAATATCCCTGGCCAGTTCAGGTTGGTGGTTAAATCTGATCACAGTCAAAGGACCTCCCCTACCGTGATACTTTTCGTCAACAAGTTTTCCGATTTCCAAATTATCCTCTGACTTCAGGAAGAAGGGAAGCACATCCTTGTAGCTCCATCCCGTATTTCCAGCATTGGCCCAGTTGTCGTAATCTTTGGGTTGCCCCCTCATGTACATCATTCCGTTGATGACACTGCAACCTCCCAGCACCTTCCCCCTGGGCCAGCTGCACTTGTGCTCCGGATAACCAAGACAGGCACTGGGCTCCGGTTCTGTCTTGTAATTCCAATCCATTTCATCGTGGCCGTGATAGTTGATCACCATGGAAGGGACCCCGGCTCCCGGGGGCTCATCTCCACCGGCTTCTAGCAACAGCACCTTCCAGTTGGGGTTCTCGGATAGCCTCCCGGCAACCACGGATCCACCACTACCAGCGCCGATCACTACGAAGTCGTAAGAATCATCAGGTCTCGTCTTCGGCCGAACGCGATCGCACACTTCGGACAGATCGCACTTGTTCCTTATGAACGTATCGAGGATGCTCATGAAGACGATGAAAGCACCACCCCCGCAGGTCGTTTCGAGGGAGGGCCCTAGGTACGGTACCTCGCAGCCGCAAGACATTCTGCCGTGGTCCGCGCGACTGCAGCTGACCGTCGGAGATGGCCGCGGGTATATGAGTAGTTCTGTTGACGTCACCGTATCGGGGTATCCCGAGAGGACCGGCGTGACGCGGCCACGTGCGTTACTTGGAGATTTCGGCTTTTTTCTTTGTTTTTGTTTAAAAAAAACATCACGAAACTGTTTCGGTGCGTCCAAGTTACCTTCGCTATGTGACGGTATAAAAACAGGACGAGCCTTTATAGATATGCAGCTACGTGAACGGGATTTTTAAAACAATAAGAACTGTTGACGCTAATTGCAGGTCTATTTTATTGAAGCTCCTTCTAGACGACGACCAGGCTTTTCAATTCAAACTAAGCGATCATGTTGCTAAATTTTCGTTTTTGATAGAAAATTTAATTTTTGTTAAGGCAATAACTTTTTTGTCGGGTATACCATACCACATTGCTTAAGTGTAAGGTGCTTAGGAGGAACTGGGTCAAACCAGTAGCTACTGATGAAATCAGAACAATTTGTGGGTGAATGAGAGTAATTTTAGCAAAAAAAAGTAATCGAAAACAAAAGCATGGCGTGTAAAACCGCTCAGGCATATATTATTAAACTTTATCGGTTGGAATGAGCATTAAGTGTATTAGTGTTATGAATTAACCAGATAGCGTATAAGTCAGCCAAAAGAATTGCCTCTACCAAAATATCTAAATGTCACCTATATTTAGTTCTTCGTTATGTGCTTATAGGAATAATGTTTTATATAAAAGTATTACGAACTTCTATGACTTTCGGTAGTACCGAAAATGAAGATCATTTTGCTTCTTTAAAGTCAACGATTTACATTTTTAATAATTTTTTTCATGTTCTTATGGAATATTAATGTACTGCATTCGCTATACACAGGATGGCCCCTATATATGGATTACGTAAAATAAGTTTTTAAAAACACTGTATAAAACGTTCCGGGAAAAAGTTTTTTTAGCTTTTTTGTACATCTCAATTGCCTTGAATTTTTTTTGGAATCAATTCATTTCTGCGGACACAGACATAAAATTTTTGGTAAAAATACAAAAGTTTTACTTCAACAGCATTGCCAGATAGAGTTATATCTATGGGTAATAAAAATTTTGACACTTTTGCATGCAATGTCAAGCTTGCCAACATTACGCGTTATGCAAGATGTTTAAAATGTCTTGTTAATAAATAGTACTTACACTGATATAATTCACATTAGAAGCATAAGACAACGAATGCTCAATGTATTTCGAGATAATGTCCCAGACTGTTGCAAAAAATATCAACCACTGGAGAAATCAACGCTATTTCATCTCTTTTGTGGTGTTCTAATTCGGCCATGTTTGGAAATCATTTGGTGTAAGATCGGGAGACCGTGGTGGATATTCGACGTCATCACTAAAGGCATTATTGCAAAGGTAGCTGGATTATTATTTACACGGTCCACAATACGCTTGCAAAATGTATTACGCCTTGAGTAATTGTCATCGCTCAGTTCTTGTAGCAAGGCGGCTTTATATGGATACACACGTTCCTTATTTAAAAATCTGTGAACGGAACTTTTACTTATGACATTATTTAATGACAACTGGCGAGTGGAATATGGGGAATTTCGGTAACTTCAAACAACACATTTAACCGTCTCTCATTATTTGTTGCTAGATTCTGAGGCCCATGCTGTGAAACATCATTTACACTACTTGTTTTCCTAGATCTATTAACAGATTGCAGGCTTCTATTTGTATTTTTTGCGATCGCTGTTTCCAACTATTATTAAATTTTGATCTCCTTTCCAATAAACACAAGTCCGTTTAAAAAACGTTTTTTAAGTCAATACACGTATTAATAGAATGCGTGTAACTAATACGTACAATCAACTCTTAGATGTCGCTGATTTTCACGTAAGATTACACGAACAAATACACGTCTATCTTAGTGTTATAATAACGTGAGATTTAAGTTGAACAATGTCTAAATTTTTACGTTGTTCTCTACGTTTTATAATGGTATTGGTTCAACGTCTATCACACTGATTATTTATTGGTTCTATAAACGTATATTTTGAATGTTTATTTAACGTATTCTTATTATGATAAGTGAGCGGTAGAAAACACGTGTAAAATACGTTATGGAAGCACCTATTTAAAAAAGCTCATTTTGCTTATTTTATATGTTTTATTAAATGAAAAATTATAAAAAAAACATAAAAAACTTGAAATAAAAACACACTAAAATTCCTCTGTTAACTATTTCTTCCGCCCTTGGCTGAGTCGTGTTGCTAAGTGCTTTAGCCATTCTTTAAGAGGGGCGTTTACCTAGAGCTAAACGGGCCATTTTAAGCACCTACCGTTTTACATTTTACCGAGTTATTCGAAACTCTTTCGAAGTGAAATTTCGACATCGTCATGACAAAAGATGTAGCTACAACGTAGAGTTCGAGTTTTTTCTGAATTTGGTAGGGTAATGTAAATATTTGTTGTTATATTTTGCTCAAAAATGCGTATTTTTGGCGAGCTATATCTCGAAAACTAAGGCACATAAACGAAAAAATCGAACTCCACGTTGTAGCTACATATTTCTTTGTACACTACCAAAAACATGAGCACGATAAATGAGTAAAAACATTCAAAAAATCTAAAACCGCAAACCCTTCCATCAGGAGAGCGAAATGCGAATGCCCATCCCCACTAGGTCCGTCGCGTGGTATCCAGTGAACAGTGAGGCTAAGATACAAACCGGTCGGGAATGATCGAGCGGTATACGATCTATTCCGATATGACTGAATTTCTGAGATTGTATGTCTAAATACACGTGACATAATGTTAAAACCTCTTTCACATTAATTTACTGTCTGCCGAAGCAATGGGGAGGCGGAAGGAAAATTATTATAAAAGTTCCTCCAGAAATCAGTCGACATGCAGTTAGAATGAAATGTTCATCTTTACAGAAATAAATGGGTTATTCCATATTTTTAATAACCTGGTATMATATCATAGTAAGTTACTAATATCATGCTTACTTTTTTATGCMCACCCTACTACAGTCAGCAATTTTCCGAATATTAGTTTAGCCCGTCTGTTGCTCGTMCATACGAACATACGATCTCTGCGTGATTTMAATCTATCGGCTMCCCTCTTACGTCCCATGTCCCGCTAGTAATATGGGTTGCATAGTTTACATTTCTGCCCGATCGCTCCAAGTAAATGCCCCTCTTAACCACCCAAGCAATCTGTAGATCGTTACGTTCATTGGCCGGAAAGTTAAATTTGCTGCTTCTGTAAATATGTACATATTTCTAAATTAGAAAGTTTATTCTAATTTAACACGTAGTTGTATGAACTTTATGATTAGTTTAACGTTTATATTATAGATTTTATGCCTAATTAATAAATATTATCGTTGAATTTAATATTCGTGCTAAAGAAAAACAAACTGAATCTAATTTGTGTAACATATAGGTAGAAGTAAATACATCACTAAATGAACAATTAAGAATTTATCAGATAACCTTTTTTCAAATGATTGCATGTTGTATAGATCTCCTTTTTTGTAAATGGAACCGATGGAATTTGAAAATAAAATGGAAATGTAAAAAATGTAAACAAAATATATATAATATAATATAATATATAGTATAATATACTTAGTTGACGTTTTTAACGTTATTTACAAGTCAAAATATAAAGTAGAAGTATTACCACTATTTAATTTAGAAACAAAAGTTGTAACAGATACAACATTAAAAATATGCAGGACCCCTTAGAAAGAAATGTTGATTAGATGATAACTAAGCACAGATTTAAGTATTTTTGGAATAATTTAACGTATTTTGTTGTTTAATTAAAATGATTCACAAATAATGAAGCTGTGAAGGAATGTTTTTCGCAAAAGGGTTAAGTCGATGGGTCTCTGTCTGTAGTTTGAATTTCGCGCCGGTTCTGACTCCGATTTAAAGAGACGAACGCGTTCAACGTTCAAGGTTATTGGTCGGCATTTCCAAACAACAAAATAATTTAATGGAGTATCGCCTCTTGTAGGATCCCTTCCCTTTCGCGTTTAGGGGATCGTTTTGGGAGTAAAGACAAAATTTCGTTACAATCGGGTGGTATGCGCAGTAATTAATGTTATTTTTTTGTCTAAAACCTAAAGCGACACTGGATTACTTATAAACAAAATAACTAATCAAAGATAGATACTTGTGCTCAAAACACATATTTAACACACAGAACTACTAAAAATGTGTGTGTACTCACCTTACATAAAATAAAAACACATTATAAAGCACCAACATCGAGCAGCACGTTTCGAAGCTTCTAGTTACGCAGTTTGCAGGCAGCTGTTAGTTCTGTAATAAGAATGCGCAGCTGCCAGGCTGCCACCACCACCAACTATTGCGCCAATGAAATCATTTCGTTCGTGGCAAGTATTGTTCTTCACGTTTAAAAAACGTATATTTCTTTACTCATTTCAGTGCATAAAGAAACGTTGAGTCACACATAGAATACAATTTAATAATAAAATAATAAACTACGGTGATAAACGGTCAGTAGATTAATATAAAATTCTCTCTCTTTACTATGTGTATAAATCTGTAGCAGGTTTATTAGTGTAATGCAAAATTGTCTACATAGTTCACATGTTAATATAGCAATTATAATGACGATAATGCTCTATTAAAACGTGTAAGCCACGTTTTGCAGATAGTAATTAAAAATCCCATATCAACACCTTGTTTAAACGTTGTTTTAAACAAATGAGTTAAAATAATACATTATTTTCACGTTTATAGTGGGAATAATAAATACATTTTCTTGTGACGTTAAGATTACGTATATTGAGAGATCATTGTAACCAATCGTCTCACTATACGTATTTTTAACGAAACATTGAAACCGTTTTTTTCTTAACCATATAGAAACCGTTTACTGCATAACACATTCTCAACGTACACGGTATTTCAACCAATGACACGTTGAAGGTACGTTATTTAAACGTACTTGTGTTTACTGGGTGCTGTCTTTGTTAAATGGACTATTTTTCACAAAAAAATACAGAACAGTTGTTATTTTTGCTTAGTCACTTACATTACCTTGACAAAAGTGTCAAAATTGTCACTGAAATCCAAATATTTTGCAAAAATTTTCTAATACAACAGCATTGAAATTTTACATGTTCGTATGCACAAAAAAGGGTTGGTTCCAAATATGAACAGAAAATGGTGTGGTGTGCTATAAAAAAAACAAAATTAGCTGTCATGGCAATGCATTAATGGACTTCTGAAAATTCAGGGTCACAAAATGTGCAAATACAACAGCTAAAAACTTTTCTCTACAACATTATTTCTCCCTACAAAGCGTTTTTAAAAAGTTATTAACATTATTCTATACATATGGGTCACCCTTTATGTTAAGTTTGAAATACATCAACAAGAATTTTTTCGATAGTTTGTTAAAACGTAACAATTATTGTAGTATCTGAAATAAATTCCAACATATTTTAAACCAAAAGAAGTAAAACTCCAGAATTATATTTTTGTGGCTTTACGTGTGTTTTCGGAAAGTTTAATATATCCTGTAGTTTCATCAAACGGCGGCGGCGTCTAGTTAAGTTGTCGTATAGGAAATATAATGGCTTAATGGCACAATTAACTGTTCTTAATTGTGATAGTTTTTCTAAAGCAGCTCAGGAAAATATCTTGTAAATTGCAAGGGAATTCACAATCTAGTTAGACGCATGCCTACACATAATGTTGCTACTATTTATCGAGAGGAAAACGTTTCCCTATAAACAATTTGAAATACCATGAGGGAATATAAGTAGTGTATACCTCATAATAATTTACCAAAGAGTGATCCACAAAAATTTTGAATCATGCGAGGAAGCAGAGACTGATAGAAGTTGTTAAAGACAAAGCTAGAGTATGTTGTCTTTGAAAATAAATTTAGGATGCAGTATTCAAAAACATCTAAAACGTTTTGCACTGAATAAAATCTTCGTATCTGTAACAGTATAGTGTAAAGGACTTATGCAAAAATCTAGCTGTAGCTGAACACCTGATGCTGTGTTTCAAGAAACGGAAAAGTACTGTAACAAGTAGAACAGGAAAAAGTAGACGTAAGTATGGTTATTAGTGCCAGCAGCTCTTTCCTTGAACAGTAAATAAGTATGTGTGTTTAGGGTGCTTATTTGACTAGCTTCTATATCCGAGACGAAAGAGATGACTTTTGTTTTATCCTGTTCAATTGAGCTTAGTCATCTATAATTCCTTGACGACCGGTCATTACGGTTTATGTGAATATTCTTCGAAACCCATAACCGCAGATTGTATGTCATCCAAGCTTTGTCTTAATGATAATTTGCGGTGTAATTAAATAATAGTACCTCGCTAATCGTAGAATTTGCAACTAATATAATATTTTATGCCTTAACTCTAGTCTATAATTATTGTGAACTTCTTTACCTTGTCTTATAAGTCAAAATTCGAAACATTGTAAACTAATGCATTTKAGACAGCTTATTATAAATAATATACTTTCAGCCTTGATAAAGAAGTAAACGACTTCGAAACGCCGGCAAAGATACATGCATGTCTTTTAATGTCCCCATTCCAATATTAACCTATATACTACATACAATTTGAAACTGGGACGAAGAACAACATAACCATTATAAATAACCCCTACTTCTTCAAATGTTTCTAGGTTAAGCGCATCTTCACGTGTATGTTTGGAAGGAACTTGCTCTGCCTGTATTTAACTTCTTCTAAGCAGTTACAAACATCTGTAATTTATTGATTTTTTTCTTAACGCTACACATATAGGTACGCTGGGTATCATGTAGCCTTGAGACTCACGATACACTGACCTGCAACTTTGTGCCCTCTTCCTCAAATTTTTTATTATATATTTATTTACCTCGATACTGTTTAGCATGCGTGGAGCGGAAAGGTATTCCCGAAGCGTGTTTACGATAGGCTGCATGATCCCGTTTTTTCAACGTAGTCTAGAAGTAACAATTTATCAACAATCGCACACTAATTTACGCCCATTTACTGTCAACAGGCCTCGCATGTGTAAACAATTAATTTTTATATTGCTAAAATGTTGCTGAACAACAAAGGGTTAATAAAATACCTTCATTCCAATAGTCATATCCGGCGTAAAGGATAAAAGTGGAAACTCTAGCGTTAAAAATAGTATTTTTCGCAATTAATTATTCTTATAATTTAGATTATCCGTGCGACAATTCTTACATTCATAAAGAATAATGTGATGAGAACCTGTTTAAATTAAAGCAGCAATCACTCCTATATATATAATAACAGCACAAGTTGCATTGCATTACCAAAATTAATACACCTTATTTCCGGTTCTGATAATATTACACTTATAACAGACCATTACGGATTACTTCTCTATCATAATGGGATCGGTTCGCAGAAGTACGTCGATGGTTCTATTGTTTCATTCCAGGTAAGAGCGTGCCATACATGTGCAGGGATTTATCGGCCAATGAGCACTAATTACATAGATATACTTTATTGTTCCTGTTGTACGATCGGTCACATTTATGTCCTGTGTATTTTTAACATCACTATATAGGTTTACGTGATTGTACCTTACCTATCAGCTGAATTAAAACTATGCCATTAGAGTAATATTAGCTTAGCCATGATATGAAGCACTTGAAGGTCTAAATTAGGCAATGCGGATACGCACATATGCATTAAAATACTTTTTCAAAGGCCCTAACAGTTAAATATTTGACGATTAGTTTAAAATTATATTGTTAACATTGTCATGACCGAAAAGTATTCATTACTGCTTACGATTTTCATCAAAAAGGAGGTAGCCGGAGGAGATGTAAGTTGGTCATAATCAATGAGTTTTTAAACATACATATCTATTTCAGTTTATGCCAACGTATAAGCAGGCCCGGAACCAGAAATTTTATAGCGGGGGGGGGCAAAGATGCAAGTTGCCACCCTCTTTTGTTCTGGTGTAAACTTTATTTCGGAATGAGATGTGCAAATACGTGGTTTGAATGTAAAAAAGTTAAGAGTAAAATGATAGGGAAATGAAAAATATGAATTAAACGATTTTTTATCATGCTTATAAAACAACTAGTACTAGTAAGTGGTAGGTGCGCTCCCAGTAAACACAAGTACGTTTAAATAACGCAACTTCAACGTGTCATTGGTTGAAATACCGTGTACGTTGAGAATGTGTTATGCAGTAAACGGTTTCTATATGGTTAAGAAAAAAACGGTCTCAATGTTTCGTTAAAAATACGTATAGTGAGACGATTGGTTACAATGATCTCTCAATATACGTGATCTTAACGTCACAAGAAAATGTATTTATTATTCCCACTATAAACGTGAAAAGAATGTATTATTTTAACTCGTTGGTTTAAAACAACGTTTAAACAAGGTGTTGATATGGGATTTATAATTACTATCTGCAAAACGTGGCTTACACGTTTTAATAGAGCATTATCGTCATTATAATTGCTATATTAAAATTAAACATGTGAACTATGTAGACAATTTTGCATTACACTAATAAACTTGCTACAGATTTATACACATAGTAAAGAGAGAGAATTTTATATTAATCTACTGACCGTTTATCACCGTAGTTTATTATTTCATTATTAAATTGTATGTCTATGTGTGACTCAACGTTTCTTTATGCACTGAAATGAGTAAAGAAATATACGTTTTTTAAACGTGAAGAACAATACTTGCCACGTACGAAATTATTTCATTGGCGCAATAGTTGGTGGTGGTGGCAGCCTGGCAGCTGCGCATTCTTATTACAGAACTAACAGCTGCCTGCAAAATGCGTAACTAGAAGCGTCGAAACGTGCTGCTCGATATTGGTACTTCATACTGTGTTTTTATTTTATGTAAGGTGAGTACCCACACATTTTTAGTAGTTCTGTGTGTTAAATATGTGTTTTGAGCACAAGTATCTATCTTTGATTAGTTATTTTGTTTCTAAGTAATCCAGTGTCGCTTTAGGTTTTAGACAAAAAAATAACATTAATTACTGCGCATACCACCCGATTGTAACGAAATTTTGTCTTTACTCCCAAAACAATCCCCTAAACGCGAAAGGGAAGGGATCCTACAAGAGGCGATACTCCATTAAATTATTTTGTTGTTTGGAAATGCCGACCAATAACCTTGAACATTGAACGCGTTCGTCTCTTTAAATCTGAGTCAGAACCGGCGCGAAATTCAAACTACAGACAGACAGAGACCCATCGGCTGAACCCTTTTGCGAAAAACATTCCTATTCACAGCTTCATTATTTGTGAATCATTTTAATTAAACAACAAAATACATAAAATTATTCCAAAAATACTTAAATCTGTGCTTAGTTATCATCTAATCAACATTTCTTGCTAAGGGGTCCTGCATATTTTTAATGTTGTATCTGTTACAACTTTTGTTTCTAAATTAAATAGTGGTAATACTTCTACTTTATATTTTGACTTGTAAATAACGTTAAAAACGTCAACTAAGCAATTAATATTATGTTTACGTTTTTTACATTTCCATTTCATTTTCAAACTCCATCGGATCCATTTACAAAAAAGGAGATCTATACAACATGCAATCATTTGATAAAAGGTTATCTGATAAACTCTTAATTGTTCATTTAGTGATGTATTTACTTCTACCTATCTGTTACACAAATTAGATTCAGTTTGTTTTTCTTTAGCACGAATATTAAATTCAACGACAATATTTATTAATTAGGCATAAAATCTATAATATAAACGTTAAACTAATCATAAAGTTAAATTAGAATAAACTTTCTAATTTTGAAATAGTACATATTTACAGAAGCAGCAAATTTAACTTTCCGGCCAATGAACGTAACGATCTACAGATTGCTTGGGTGGTTAAAGAATGGCTAAAGCACTCAGCAACACGACAGCTAAGGGCGGAAGAAATAGTTAGCAGAGGAATTTTTAGTGTGTTGTTATTTCAAGTTTTTTATGACTTTTATGTATTTTCTTATAATTTTTCATTTAATAAAACATATAAATAAGAAAAATGAGCTTTTTAAATAGGTGCTTCCATAACGTATTTTACACGTGTTTTCTACCGCCCACTTATTATAATAAGAATACGTTAAATAAACATGTAAAATATACGTTTATAGAACTTATAAATAATCAGTGTGATAGACGTTGAATCAATACCGTTATAAAACGTAGAGAACAACGTAAAAATTTAGACATTGTTCAACTTATTTCTCACGTTATTATAACACTAAGATAAACGTGTATTTGTTCGTGTAATCTTACGTGAAAATCAGCGACATCTAAGAGTTGATCGTACGTATTAGTTACACGCGTTCTATTAATACGTGTATTGACTTAAAAAACGTTTTTTAAACGGACTTGTGTTTATTGGGCTGGAATGCATAAATAAAATGAAATGACTAACTAAAAATTAACTTTACGAGCTTTTCTTTCAGCAAGCATGTGTACTACAGACTCAAAATTTATTGTTTGTGCAAAAGTGTTTTCAACTGACAAAATTACGAGTCCAGACAATCTTTCCTGACACATGGAAGAACGCATATAATTATTTATTAGTTTTAATTTAGTAAAACTTATCTCGCAACTTGCAGAAGTAGTAGCCTATGTACGGTACATGCGCAACGCAATACTCATATTTGGCAAAGCATCTTCCAAATTATTTAACTAAATCATTTCCAATATATTGAAAGCACTGGCTGTTTTTAAATCAGAAGATTTTGAACTTAGGCCTTGTAACACAATCAGCTCCTGGCTAAAATCTGTAGCATTTAAATTGTACTTCTAGCATTAAACTTAGTATAGTGTCATACAGTCTTTAGTGAACTTACCGTGTTACGAAGAAAAGTGGAGAAAGCGGAGCAAACGACGTTTAACGAATGTGAATCACAGTAAAATCATAAAACACAGTCCACACTGAAGAGGACAGTTGTGACAGGAATGAGACACTTATTTTGTTTTGTTATTTGTTATGACTTATTTATATCAATTTTAAACCCTTAATTTTACTTTCATAATTTAAGCCATAAAAAAATTAATGAAAAAATATGATACATTCAGAAGTCCGTTTTGCCGCCCCCTAAACTGCCGCCCGCTAGATCCGGGCCTGCATATAAAACAAACTTTTTGTGCTTTCGTCATTACTAGAATGATCATTATGATATATCTTTATTAGCACTTCTCCTGTATGGTACGGGCTAATCTGTCAGTCTAATACGCCTGGACCTGTTTTTTTTTTATTATTTCTACACCTAGTTAGTGTGGTCATAGATAAGAATATATGCCGTGCTGGTACCTACTTATATGCATATAAGATAAAAGTTAAAATTGGTAAGCAGATTTAACTTTCAATAGTGTCATTTTTATCAGTTATCATATTTTCTATTTTTACTGTTTAAACACGTCACTTATTTTCAAAATGCTTGCTTTATAATTGTACACGCTAGAATATTTTACCGGAGAACCAGGGGCAATTTTGTGCTTAAGGTATAATCGCAGTTGACGGAAGTATGGAATTCCATCTCAGTTTTTGTTCTTGCCCACTGCTTTTAAATCACGTATTAACGGCTTTTATCGCATTATAGTGTAGTGTATTATACCCTAGCAAAAGTGCAAAAAAGGGGGGAAAGATTTCTAATTAAAACATTAAGAAAGTCGGTAATTATACCTTCATTCCCTATTTTTCACTATTTAATCATAGCGACTTCGTACTATACATATAGATAAATGCAACATACATATTCTGCCCTCGACACATTATCAACTCCATTTCTATCTCTAATATTAAATTCTAGCTACGCACATGGTCGAAATCTACCATGACTCAAGCCAAAATTAAAAGTATTCTATAGGAAGTGGCTGACCACTAACTTAATCAAGAAAAGTACTTAATAAATAATGGATAATGTTGACAGAAAACACCAGCAAACTTGTCATGTCTGGTTTATATAGGTGTTTATTTAATACGTAGTAGACATATTTATATTCGAGGAATGAAGTGAGTAGAAACATTGTGTATCATCAGCATAATCTTGATGTTACAATGTTTAAACAACATGCTTAAAGCTTAGGAGTGTAAACACTGTACATGATGTATAACAAAAGAATATGTGTCAAAGCACGCTAGTCATAGCTTTTTCTACCAACTGCCTTTTATCTTCTAAATCGGAAAAAAATACGAAATTAGCTGCACTGTATATAACTGAAATCAATATGGGGAGAACTGATAATAGATAATAGTTCACGATTAAGTAGCTCGAAGCCCTTCAAATAATCCAGCAGTAGTAATGTGTAGTCAGTTTCCCCCAATCCTATGCAGTCTAAATCCTGACTGTTCCGAAGGGAATAATATCATTACTATATAAGTCTCGCATTCGTATTTTCCTTGTTTTCTAAGCAGTTTTAATACCACGGGTAAAAAAACTATTTTACCATACGTTGGAGAATTTGGCTTGCTGATATTAGGAATGTGCATGTATCACTTTGGCTCACTTCCAATGGCTTGGGAAATATAATGATTCAGTTCAAATGTTTACCCTACTTTTTATATGTGATATACAAAAATGGAATGTAATATCATATTATTATTATTATTATGTTTCATTTATCCAGGCCATGAAACTCTGTTTTATGTCATAGTGGAATTATAGTAAAAATAAAGAAATTTTAATATACCTATCCGTATATTGTTTTAAACTTCTATTTAAGTAAGCTTCCTTAATCCACCATATTATGGATGAGTTAAATTTATCAGTTGTCTCTAGTCCCTATACGTGTTCCGATCCATTTCATTTATACCTTTAAATGTTTTGTGTCTTAAATGTAATTAGCGCTTATCATTACTAGTTTCAATTATAATTGGATCATATTTGTCAAAAAGCCATATGACATGACATTTAATAATACATAGATAATAATAAATTTCGCTCTGTAGTACAAAGAGAAAAGTTAATTAAAGCACTGGATGGACTAGGGAGAAGTAAAAATAATAATAAACCTCGTAAAAATTACATAACATGAAACAAATGATGATAAATTGGAAACAATCAGAAAATTTTCAAGTAAAGCTGGGATTAAGACAAGGAGACCTAATTTCTACCGTGCTGTTAAACATCGCACTGGAAACTGTAATTCGAAGGGCAGAAATAAACAGATCTGGTCAGCTGTGTAACAAAAATCATCAGTGTATGACTTCCGTTGTTGATATGGTGATAGGTAGTAAAACGATTAGAAAAATAAGCTCTTGGACTTTATAAATGGAAACAAAATATATGAAGTAGAGTGAGGTAGAAATTCAAGCAAATTTCAACTTTATATTAAAAGCAGAGGACGGAATGATTTACAACTTTGAAGAAGTGGATAGGTTTGTGTTCTTGGGTACAATAATAATGAGAAAACCATCAGTTCGGGAGGAAATTAGAAGCAAGGATGTTAACAGGATCTAAATGTGGATACGGGCTAAATGGGTTGCTAAATTGCAACTGTACAAGTTAGTAAAGAGAACAGTCGTGATTTATGGTTGTGAAGTATAAACTTTAATGAAAGCTGACCAAGAAGCGCTTGAAATTTGGGAAAGGAAGGTGTTGAGGAAGATTCTTGTGTAAAAAATGTAAATGGTCAGTGAGAAAAGTGGAGAAATTAGGAACTCCAAGCACTCTACAATGAACCAAGTCAAATTAGTCAAAGCGCAAAAGCTTAGATGATTAGGGCATGTTATACGAATGTCAACCTAAACGATACCTCGTAAGTTTGTAACAAGCGCCGTAGGGGGAACTAAAATACTGTTACGGAATTCGGGTTCGAAAATTCTGGATTTCTGATTTAAAACACTTTATTTAACAGTTCTAAAACACTAACAAGCACTATTCACAATTACTTTAACAATTAACAAACTTTACTCAACTATACACTACTTTTAAAAACACTACAGTTGTACTTATATCACTTTACAATACTTAAATCTCACTTTCCGTCACTTTCAAAACTCGCGCTCGTTCATAGACTGTCTAACTCCCCCTCACTTCCGTCTCTGGCCGCTTATATATCCGCAGACTCCCCACTTACTTGGCGTGTCTGGCACATTCGCGAAGGCTCTCGATTTCGAACCTTCCTAGACTTTACTAGAGCCTTTCGCATCGATTAATCTCGAACACTCTAGCACGTCGGGTTGCCTGCCCACAGGCGTTGAGCGGGCCGTGATACCACTGACTCTCCGTTGCACTACCCCCTCCTTAAAGACTGATCGTCCCGATCAGTTCCAGTCCTCAACATTTCCGTGGTACTCACTTAAACGATTCAAGTGTACCACCTTCATCTTCGATCTTGGGCTGCGCTGGATTCTATAAACTACATCGTTAATCCTTTTCACTATACGGTAGGGTCCTTCCCAGGATGGCGATAACTTAGGTGAAAGCCCCTTCTTCCTTTGTGGATTGTAGAGCCACACTAAGTCTCCTTCGTTGAACTGTCTGGGATTGGCTCTGACATCGTACCGAGCTTTCATGCGATCGCTCGCAATGTTCATTCTCTGTCTCACCAGCTGGTGTGTTATCAATAGCGACTCCCGAAGATTTTCGACGTAACTAGTTGCTCCCTCTTCATTGGATGTTCCCGCAGAGCCAAACACCAAATCGCAAGGCAACCTTAGTTCTCTTCCTAGAACTACTTTCGCCGGTGTCTGCCCCGTAGTCTCGTGGATGGCCGCTCTATATGCCATCAAAAACAGAGGAAGATGCTTATCCCAGTCCGTCTGGTGTCGCTCCACAACCTTGGAGAGAAACTGTTCCATTGTCCGGTTAAATCGCTCGACCATTCCATCTGATTGCGGGTGAAGCGGTGTTGTTCTGGTTTTAGTAATACCCAGCAAGTGACAGAGTTCTTGAAACACCCTGGACTCGAAGTTTCTTCCTTGGTCAGAATGCAGTTCCAGTGGCACTCCAAATCTGCATACCAAATTATCGACGAGAACCTGAGCCACTGTTGAAGCCTCCTGGTTGGGTATAGCATAGGCTTCTGGCCASTTGCTGAAGTAGTCCCATAGCAACGAGGATGTACTTGTTGTTACTGGTGGTCGTAGGAAATGGTCCGGCGACATCAATCGCAATCCTTTCGAATGGTGCTCCAACATTGTACTGCTTCATCCTTCCCTTCAGGCGTGTTGTCGGTCCTTTGGTAGCAGCGCAGGTTGAGCATTTCCTGCACCACTTTTCCACATCTTCTCGGCAGTGTACCCAGTAGAAACGCTCACGAACTTTGCCCAAGGTTTTGTTCACTCCCAGGTGGGCGCCCGATGATCCTCCATGTACCTCTTCCAAAACCTTAGGTACATACTCCTTGGGTACTACCAACTGCATGGTAACATTCCTCCCATCGGCGCTCTCCCACGCTCTCTTCAACAGGCCATTTTCTACTCGCAGGGATTCCCACTGAACCCACATCGCTTTTAGGGTCGGACTTTCTGGAGACACCTCTTCCCATCCAGGTCGTTGTCTGTTTTCTTCTTTCCATTCAGGAGGGGACCCACGTCGCTGTCTTCCTGCTGAGCCGTTCTGACTTTCTCGGCAGTCCACTCCTCGCTTTGTGTGATAGTGACTGCTCTTATATCCACCGTGCCTTCTCGTTCATCCACCTTCCTGCAGTGTTTGCATTCTCCACACGGTCTTCTCGACAAGGCATCAGCGTTGTTATGATGCCTGCCTGGACGATGCTGGATTTTGAAGTCGTACTGCTGCAGTCTCTCCATCCACCTCGCGACTTGTCCCTCCGGGTTCTTCAATCGTAGTAGCCAGGATAATGCTGCATGGTCCGTCCTTATGAGGAATTCCCGTCCGTACAGGTACTTATGGAAGTGGTCTACGGACTTCACGATAGCCAAAAGTTCTTTTCTCGTGACGCAGTAGTTCCTCTCAGGCTTAGTTAGGACCTTGCTGTAATACTCTATTACTTTTTCTTCGCCGTCCTGTACCTGAGATAGTACAGCTCCAATCCCAACCTTGCTGGCATCTGTATCCAGAATAAGCTTTCCGTGTCTTCGGGGTATGCCAAAATTGGACTACTGCACAAGGCTGACTTCAACTTCCTGAAGGCTTCCTCATGAACGTGGCTCCATGCAAAAGTCGTCTTCGGTTCCGTAAGTTGGTGTAATGGTGCCGCGATTTTAGCGAACCCTTCCACAAATCTTCTGTAATACGTACAAATTCCCAGAAAACTCCTCACTTCATGCTTATCCCGAGGACGTGGCCAATCGCGGATTGCCTTGATCTTGTCATCACTGGTCTGAATCCCATCCGCAGAAACCGTATGGCCAAGGAATTCCACTTTCTTCTGGAAAAGTGCACACTTTTTCGGGTTCAGCTTCAGGTTGGCTGCTCTAAACCGGTCGAATACTTCTTGTAGGTTCTTTAAATGCTCTTCAAAATCACGGCCCATAACCATAACGTCGTCCAGGTAGACCAGGCAGGTTTTCCAAGTGAGTCCACGTAATACCAATTCCATTAGTCTCTCAAATGTAGCCGGAGCGTTGCAGAGGCCAAATGGCATTACCGTGAACTGGTAGAGACCGCAACTGGTGGTGAAAGCAGTCTTCTCTTTGTCTTCTGGATGGATCCCAACCTGCCAGTATCCACTTTTCAAATCCAGTGTTGAAAACCATGTAGATCCGGAAAGAGKGGTCAATGTGTCGTCGATTCTGGGTAGGGGATAACTGTCCTTCTTCGTTATGTCATTCAGCTTTCGGTAGTCAACACAGAATCGGAGCGATCCATCCTTCTTGGTGACAAGAACCACTGGTGAAGACCATGGACTGTTGGACTCCTCGATTACACCTTGCTCCGTCATTTCTTTCACCATCTTCTCAACCTGTTCTTGTCTTGCCAACGGTAGTCTCCTAGGTGCCTGTCGAATAGGTTGAGCATCTCCGGTATTGATCCTGTGCTGGACGATGTCTGTTCTCCCCATTGGTGTGTCCGGTTCGGCAAACACATGTTGATAGCATCGTAGAAATTCTCGGGCTCTTCGTACTTCCTCCTTGGTAAGATGTTTCAAATCGATGTTGAGCTGTGCCGGCGTTCTTGGCGTCTTCTGCGTGTCTTCCATATCCTCACAGGTGTTTATCCTCGTTACGGGAGTACATGTTGCCAAAAGATCTCCTTTTCTTATTGTCGTTCCCACAGGAGCGATGTTTGCAATCCTCACCGGCACCGTCTTGGAGGTCTTGATAAGCGTTCTTGCAACCAACAAGTGTTTGTGTGAGTCTTCAGTCGGTTCTACTAATCCAACGCAGCTCCCAAGATCGTTCCCCATCGCAGCGTTGATGATCTGCTCGCTGCTTCCTCTTATTCGGACGGTTTCACTAGCATATAGCCTCACGCACCTTGCTTCGCCTCCAGGTGTTTCTAGCACGAAGCTCTCGTTTCCGATTTTCAGAATCCGCTCTTCTGGATCATATGCAAGTCCGTACTTCCCTATCAGGTCCATCCCCATGATGAAATCGTCGTCAATGTCCGCCACCAATACCCTGTGACGTATACGAAGCTGCCCTAGTTCCACTTCAACCTCAGCTTCACCTATCGCCGGCGACGTTTCACCTGTCACTGTTCGCAGAAGAACCTTCTCCATCAGGGGTCTCACTGTCGGTGCGATGTTCTTCTTTATGATGGAAACCATAGCTCCAGTATCCACGGTCACTTGCGTCTTCTTTCCATTCACGGTTGTCATCATTGTGAGGCTATCCACGTTGTTGTGTCGTAGCAGGTTGACGGAAACAATCTTGGGGGCTTTGTCTTCTCGGGCAGTCGGTGTGCGCCCCCGTAACACCGACTGTTTTTAGTTTTCCTGCTGCTGGCTTCCTCTTGACGCTGCAGGAAGTGACACCCTGCAGTCTCTCTCGAAGTGCCCGGTCTTTCCGCAGCGGTAGCAGGTCTGACATCCGGCGGATTTATTCGCAGCTAGGAATTCTTTCAACTCCCGCATGATTGCTTTCAGTGAATCGGTCTCCTCTTCGACCTGTGTTCCACGTACCTTACACTGGCCCCAGTTGGCAGCTGAAGCCTTGTAAGCCGCCTCGATCTCCAAAGCTTTCCCTAGGGCTTCTCTCGTAGTGGTGTAAGTGGCTAGCAGCAAAGCGTTCCTCACAGTGTCATCTCTTACACCTTCGATAAAACTCCGCGTTGCCAGCTCCTCCACAAGCTCAGTTGGGGCTGTCGGATATGCCAGATGCATAAGTTTCCTTACGTCCGCTTCGAAGTCTTGCAGGGTCTCACCGACTTTTTGTTTACGGGTCTTCAGCTGGGTACGAAACAGCTGTTGTAGGTGCTGTTCTCCAAAATGCAATTCCAGTGCTGCAGTAAGCTTCTGGTAATCACCCTTCTCTGCTTCGGGCAGCGTACGAAGTAAATCAAGAGCCGGTCCACGTAGAGCTACCACCAAAGCCATAACCTTTTCTTCATTACTCCAGTTATTTGCCTTTCCTGCCATTTCAAACTGCAGCTTGTAAGTCTCAAATGATGTGTGACCATCATAAGTTGGTGGTTTTATCTTGTTATTTCCAATAACTGGCGAAGACGTCATACCGTGGGTTTTCATTCTTTCCAGGTCTCTTTTTACTGTCAAAATTTCCTTTCCAAATTCTCCTTTCATGTGTAGAACTTTTTCTTCGAATTTATTGCAAAGTTTTTCCTCTACTTTGTTGACCTTTTCTTCGACAAGCTCCACTTTCTCTTCGACTGCATTCTGTGTAACTTTAAGCTCTTCTGTTACACTGTCGATCCGTTCTTCAATTTTATTTTGGCTTGTTCTGATTTCCTCTATTTCGGTTTTAAGTTGTTCTTGCACAGCCACTATTATTTTCTTCTTAATTTCTTCCTGTCCGATTTTGAATTCTGTCTTCATTTCTTCTTGTCCGGTTTTCATGTCCTCTTGACAGGCTTTTATCTGCTCTGTYATGTTTTCTTGCATTTTCTGCATCATTTGCATTAACTGTTCTAGTTGTGCTTCCATATTGGCCGATTGTCTTCTTGTTACTGGCATAAACTAGAATTTTCTAAAACCTCTCCAAACACTGTCTATCCGGTCCGTAGAACACTCCAGAAATCCAAAATCCCACTTCTGACACCAATTGTTACGGAATTCGGGTTCGAAAATTCTGGATTTCTGATTTAAAACACTTTATTTAACAGTTCTAAAACACTAACAAGCACTATTCACAATTACTTTAACAATTAACAAACTTTACTCAACTATACACTACTTTTAAAAACACTACAGTTGTACTTATATCACTTTACAATACTTAAATCTCACTTTCCGTCACTTTCAAAACTCGCGCTCGTTCATAGACTGTCTAACTCCCCCTCACTTCCGTCTCTGGCCGCTTATATATCCGCAGACTCCCCACTTACTTGGCGTGTCTGGCACATTCGCGAAGGCTCTCGATTTCGAACCTTCCTAGACTTTACTAGAGCCTTTCGCATCGATTAATCTCGAACACTCTAGCACGTCGGGTTGCCTGCCCACAGGCGTTGAGCGGGCCGTGATACCACTGACTCTCCGTTGCAATACGAGGAAGGCTCAAACAATTATGAATGAAGGAGGTAGAATCTGTCATGGATAAGATACATATTTATCACTGGAAGGAAAGCACAAAAAACTAGATGAAGGCCCATGGCAGTGACGAATGTATAGTGTGGTACAGAACTCAGATTTTTTAAAAGTTTTTCGTGCAAGGCAAGCTTGGATCAAATACACATTAGAAAGTCGTTTTCACAGTGATATTTATTATTATAGCTGTAAATTAAGGGATACAATAAAAATCAAAATAGCCAAAATCTTAGATTTGATATTATTATCGCTTGTTACAGTTTCATTTGTTGTTTCTTAGCAGGACAACAACAAACATGTTATATTTGCCCTACGATAATATATATGCCCGATTTAAACGTCTTCGTATTTAGCCAACAACCAACGCCCTATAGTAGATCTGCACAAGTGGACAAAGTAGAATGTACGACGAGTATTCCTTTCATACACAAACGTGCTCATAATTATGCTTTTAACAGCTCGCATCCATGACAGCTACTGCGTGATACCACTTTAGATATAATACAGTTCATTTCGTGCAACCGCTAATAGAAACACAAGGGCTTTTCGCATTTTGGCCACGAAAGTTCCCCACTCTGCCTAATCCGTTCCAAGCCGTGACCGCTATCTCCCTAATTTCCATAAAAATATGTTCAAATTATGATAAACCCCGGCATAAACCTGGTAAATCGCCGWTAATCTCGTTGTACTTTTTTCAGAAACGCTGGCCATTATTAAATATGTGCC
This sequence comes from Rhyzopertha dominica, assembly GCA_025024175.1. Classification (NCBI taxonomy): domain Eukaryota; kingdom Metazoa; phylum Arthropoda; class Insecta; order Coleoptera; family Bostrichidae; genus Rhyzopertha; species Rhyzopertha dominica. The sequence goes on along the minus strand of QCXZ01000064.1, from coordinate 47,423,721 downwards.
TAATTGGCGGAGGGCGCCGAGCATGTTCTTTTTATACGACATATCGTAAAWTGCAAATTTCAGCGGGGATTTACGACGGGCCAAACGATTACATCGCACGGGCGGAGCTTTGTTCTCCGGAAATTTTTATCATCGTCAAACACGTTAGAAGATAATGAGTTTCGTTACTACATATGTTGGGAGATGCGCACTTGCCTTCGCCACAGCGCTTCCTGCTTGATGGAGATTCCGAGTGTCTTCTCGGATTCACGCACGCGTCATCATCGTATAATTTTTACGGTACTTTTCACAGAGACGTTAAATGGGAACTGATCGTGAGCAAATACCAGCAAATATTGGCTTGATGAGGTCATTTACGTATACGTCACTTCATAATCACGCACGTTTAAACTGTTCCTTACTCAAATTAAGATTAGACAATAACGTGCGACATTTCACGGAGAGAAAGCAGTATATTAAAATAAATGCAGACGATTCCATAACAATTACGTTAATGAAAAGTACAGAATAATCGGTTTGTTTATGTAAGTATGAACAGCAAAACGCCTGCAACATAAATATTTTTTTAAATTATTCTAGTGGTTTTTGGCAACGCATTTGACGATATCATAACAGAAATATATTTTACTGATCATTATTCTTTCTTCTCTTCTTGAAAAGAGCTTGTGTTTCTTTGTATGGCTTGATAACAAAATCTTTCAAGATCCTAAATATTTATTCCCTTAAATAAACTTTAACTTCAATAAAATATGGATTCATCTTGCAGCTTGATAGTAACCTAATGAATCACAAAAGTTAAGCAACGAATTATGCAGCCAGTGAGGTTGTCTCCTTGATTTTAATTCGTTAAATTTTTTAGTTGTGGGTTGTCTTGATTTTTCTTACTCTTTAAATGAGTCCAGAAAGAAATTCCAAGCAATTTAGTCATGAAACATAATAGGTCAACCAGCAACAATCTGAAAAGGTGCGGGTAAACACTGACCACTACACGCATAATGTGGCTGAACGTTGCCTTATTGAAGCCAAACATTGCGATTATGCTTCCATTGATGATCTTCATCAAGAAATGAATCTACAGTACCAGGCACAATGTTATAACGTTGCGGTATCCTATCTGCTGTTAAATTTCAATCTATGAAGTATGGCCGGAATGCCATTGCACACTAGAATAATTTATTCAGAGACTAGGTTCTTATAATCCACTATAGGAACATCATTTGTCCTTATTCATAAAAATATTTACAGCTTACAACTTGTAACTATAGTTATAAAAAGCTTATTCACTTCTGAAATAACTCAGCTGGTCTCTGTACTTCATCATAATTCATGTTATACATATTTCCAACAAGTTTAATAATGGAAATGATTTAGCATAAATTCAATTAAGTTGTGGTTTCTTTCTACGTTGGTATTGGCGATTCAAATTAATATTTCCGCGCGCGTCCTCTTGATTCGTTCATGGTGTGTGGCGTACAAAACGACTCAGTTTAAAACAGATTATAACCTTTTTGGAAGCAACTGTTGCCTGTAGGTGCAGATATACAGATAGCTGAAGATGTTCTTAATCGTGTCATCTTATTGTTAGCGGTTGTAAAAGTTTAGCAAAGTAGTAAAATGAATGCTTGTATACTGACATTTTCAGTTGTTAGTCTGTGTCTGCATAAATGTATCTGCTTTGACGAAGAGACCAGATGATTTCGGGGGAAAAATTAAGAACGGGCAAATCAGCATAGAAGCATAAGGTGCATGAAATGCACATGTACTCTGACCGTAGCAATATTATATTTTATTATGTGTTTTCTAAAGAAAACAACTGTATAAAAATGATTGTATCTGATGCATCATAAACAAATAGTCGATCAAGAATCCCTTATCATTCAGAAAAGCATCTTGGTATAAGATGATATCGCTTTGTTAGAAAACGGAACATAAAACTTTGCATATATAGCCAATGTGTGAACAACGAGTTAATGTTTCAAATGTCTGTGGAGATATTTTTCCTAACAAAATTGACAAGAATAAAACTCAGCTGTCACCCAAACTCACTTATCGCGATGCGTACACAGAAGCGGAAAGCGCCGGGCGATAACGACTGTTTTTGAGTAGTTCACTATTCTGCCGCTAGACTGTTTATCGCTTAGCTTGAATCGCCAATACAATATATTGACAAACTCTTAATTAGACAACCTTCTCGCCTTGCTATTCCCCAGATTGCTCTTCCTATTCATGCACCACCCTACAAATAAAATGTATTTTATGTATATGCATGTATATGCCTGTACCAGATTTACCGCCCTAATGACCAATTTCTAAATCCGGCTTCTCTTGGTATCAAAATTTAGAGTTAAGGCTAATGAAGTCGTTTAACTAATTTTTCCATTGCTTTGGTTTGTAGGCTGAATAAACTTTACTGGCGTCAGCGTTGTTATAGTGGTCATATATCTATTTCATCTACTTCAAGACAGACTGTAGCGCACCTAATGTATGGTTTTTCGTTTAATGCTGACTTATTCAAGCTGTTATACAATATAAAGTAAACTATCACTCCGTATTGGAGTTTGCATTCTAACTATAATTATTTGATCTAAGTACAGCGGCGCCATTCTACCTCCAAAATTAAAAAGGAAAGTACATTCCATATCTGACATTGCCTGAGATCATGAACACATATAATAGTTGAAGACAGTTATTTACGCAAGGTTTGAGGCTCCACGCAGGAAGGCAAATCAAACAAATTAATTGTATCTATATATTAAAGAATTGTATTTGAGGATGTTATTATACGAGTTACTATGGATCCATATGTAAATAAATCAGTGAAAGCAAAATTTGAAAATATGTTGACGTTATTGAAGAAGAAGCTCAAAAAGCCTAAGAATGAGATTACATCGCACCCATCGAAATCCAAACAGAGTTATGTAAAGAAATACCGCAGACGTTAGAGCTAAGCATGCTGAAGAAAGGAGTATTAGGAAATGTCACAAATGCAATTTAACAAAATACTTGGTTAAAAAGAAAAAGATCTGCTTGGAGTAAGTATTCCATGACTAATTGAACATTGTTGGTTAAAAAAACATGTCAGCGCTAGTGGACACTGAAAATTGATCTAGTTTTAGAAAATTGTTGTGCAAAGCCATGGTGTTCTGTAAAGAAAATGTGTTCGAGTTTATTACTAACGCTCCAAATGAAAATTGTTTAATGATCTAATGACGGTAGTCATTTGTGTACACGTTGTGTTTAATACTTATTTTGCATTCTACGTAGGTTGCATTAGTGTTTAGAATTTACAGAGCGTGCCGTATGTAAGATCTTGATAATGTGGCAGTATCGGATGTGGCTGACAAAGGTTCAGTAATTGCTGTAACTACTCTGATGACGAACACATGAAAAACCTGTATTCGCCGTTGTTGATGATGGGGCAATCGCTGCCTGAAAGTTATACATTACGTGCAAGAAATGTACCTCATTTCTGTTTTTTTTTTGAAATACAGAAKGAATGCATATACAATACAGCCTGTAGTAAAAAAACACATTAGAAAGCATTTCTAAGAAAATAACAATATTTATTCATCTTATAAATCCAGTTAAATACACTGGTCATACTTTTCGAAGAACATCGGCTGCTTTGTTAGCAAACAGTGGAGATGATATTACTTCCGTCAAAAGCTTCTGTAGCTCAAAGCAATCTAGAAAATATAAATGGGCAGAAAAATACACAATTTTAAAAATTGGAAAAACTTTCTGTGACACTTTAAAAAATTTGCAAGAACCAACTTCAGCTTGTAATATTCAAACTAATTCCAGCGATATTTATTTCTGTTGACGGTATTATTTACCAGCAGTATCAGATTGCAGGATCCAAATACAAAAATAATACATATGCTGTTGAAATTCGTTCATTTTTATTTTTACAAGCAATCTACTGGCCGTCGGGCTATTTCTTTACACTTGCGGGTGTAAAGTAAAACTTTCGAATCTCGTAGCCATGATGTAAAAAAGCAATATTAATGCAGTTATGCGTAAAATGTTTTATTTTGTCCTCCATTCGGCCTCTTATTTGTAAAATGGAAAAGGAATCACACTATTCAACTTTCGCAGAGCTTTGATGCCACAATTATTGACTTTTAAAGTATCAGTAGCCGTGCAATTATTTTATCCAAACATCGCAATCAACCACTGCACGGTGTTACTTTCAATTGAGCTTCCAATCGTGTGTGTGTGTTCTACACGGTTTTCACATGGAGGTAAAATTTAAAATTAAAATGCAGGTGAGATGTTAGGAAAAACAAAATTGACATAACATTTCGTTTATAGGTGTCAAAATAGAGAAGTATTCGTTTATTCCATTTGCCTGACACACTGTATTTTATATGTAAGTACATGGTGCAGCAAAAATGACTCCCTTATTTGGGATGTTAATAAAAGCAAAACCCTTCACAACTAAAAACAAAATTTATAGGTATAATGCCATTTTAAAATGGATTTAAAAAACTACAACACTAATGTAATGTTCAGTACTATTTATGCAATAACTGAACTGCTGAACTGGACCAACAGCGGCAAGTTTCCTCTTTGTTTAGGTTTAGTTCATAGGCTGGGAAACGGCGGATCGTCCTAAAACTTTGGAAGCGCCCTGGAGCCTTGAATACCTGCGGAGTTACGGCTGATGATTCCGAAATTTCATAAGTTTGTGGAGAATTGCTGAGAGGCGCAGTCAGTGCAACGCTAACTTAAATGACATTGTGTGCACTAATTGGAAATTAAATATTTTCCCTAACTGGTTAGGTTTGACTTTAGCACACCAAATGACAACAGTCGGATTCGTTACCACCCGGGGTGGCCAAAGTGCAGACCGCGGGCTATAGGTAGTCAACGAGATCATTTTGAATTGCCCGTTAACCCTAATATCATATCGATGAATGTATAGCCCAGAACCTGCTAAAAGTTCACTAAAGTTGCTAAGGGATCTCAATTGTTACAAAATAAAATAGTAATAATGACAATAAACTCTTAAAAAACGGTATACAAAAAATACAGTAGAATAAATTACCGTAGGTGAAGAATTTAGGAAAAATTTAGGAAAAATTTAGGAAAATCACAGTTATGCATTTAGTAAAGTTGGACACAGATGCCGTAGAACTCCTGCTCTTTTGTCGAAAATCTCAGAGTTTAAAATATACAAATATACATAGCCCTCTTACAAGTCCTAAAAATCCTCACACTGCGGAGAATAAAGATCTAGCCTTTTATTGATATACTATGGACAAATATGGCTTTTTGTAAGTTAATTACAGGTACGTCCAGGGTCGCCCATTAATGCAAAAGTTGCTCACGGCCATAATAAAATTAATATTATCACCAGTTCAGGTTTTTCTTGAAATACACCAAATGTGCCCGTTCCTTTTTGTGTCTAAAACCAGAGCTTTTTACCAACTCGTTTTATAACAGCATTCAATACAAATTCTGTTAACATGCACCACATGATTCTAAACTATTCTCGCTGCAGAACACGTTTCTCCAAGATTCTTGAAGCGTAATACTTAGCTTACCCATCGATATAAACATATTGCAGAGTGGAGCTTTTTCAATGTCACGGAACAGTTAATTATGGTTGACAAAATGCGAATAGCGAATCTTTAAACTTTTTTTTGCATTTTCAAATGCACAAACATCATAAAAGCAGGTCTTGTGTAGTTCTATCTAAAACTTGTTATTTCTTTAAAATGTTAAAAGTTATTGGTAGCCCTTCAACTAAACTTTAAGTAAACAAAAATTCACCCGTGGTGATCAAAAGTTTGGCCACCCCTATACAAATATCAATACTTACACAAAGCTGGATCGAGTGGAATTCTTAATAAAACTTAACATTTTCTACTAATACCTGCAAATTATGCAGTCTTCGTCTAAAAAATTAATTACGCAAGGTAATGCCGTTAAGCAAATTACAATTATATAAAATGCGACTAACTCCATAGAAAGTATACCAACTTTCTTTAGGGAATTAAAAAACTTTTATCTTTTTAAGGACCAAGTAATAGGTTATGCATTAATCAATAAAATTTGTTCTAAGCGAGTTTCAAAATAATTAGAAAAGTTGATACTTGATCCGTGCAAGCTTCTAAAATTAAATGGTATACTGCGTTTGCTAAACCTACTATACAGAAAGTATATGTTTTATATAGTTACCGCATGTTTCAAAATAAAGCAAACCTTCAATTACAGAGAACTGATACGTAAAATATCACCGCCTGCAAAAACCCAAAACTATCATGAGGTTATCAGGAAACTGCTGCGACCCAAATATATTCTTTTTTTGTATCTAAATCGTAATTGCTCTTTGCACTCGCATACCTTTTTCAGATACGTTTGCCCGCACGCTTCACCACATGTGCTTAGTCATCGTCAGTTCAGGTAGAAAAAGTAAAGAAAAAGAAACAGACATTAATCGCGCACGGTCTTTGCGTTTTTATTCGAGATTATCTAATAGAGGTCTGCATGTTCGATAGAAATAATAAAAGATGCTCCGTAATTGTTATTAAAACGTGAATCCACTTATATGACTGTTAGTTAACGGAATAGTTACGTAATAGAAAAGCCAGTGTCAAGGTCATATACTGTAAATTAGTGGTTATAGGAGATGACTTCTTGTTGACCTGAGGAGGCAAATGATTATTTTCATACGCAACCATTTCGCAAACAACTTAAAAAAAACATACCATGAAATGAATTAAATTGTGCGAAAATATCAGTACCTAATTTGTTTGGATTTTCCTCCTCAAACTGAACGCTACCAGGTAGAGATGAGTATGTGTGTAATGATAAAATAGTTGATAACGTTTGCGCAAAATGGTGTGGTTCAGTGCAGCAAGCGGTAGTAATTATTACGGGTTATGATGTTGCATCTAAGACAATGGGTATAACTGAATACACACTTAAGTTGTATTCGTATACGTATACATACATATTTATATTTGCTAAAAGCCTAAGCTTGATCTAGTGCTGCAGATTTCTTTTTTCATTTCAATTTGTAACAGAATGTGGTGGACAAGTATTGAAATCGCTTGGATGCTTTTGCATTTCAGATGTGTTCGGAACAACACGTTCTCTTCTCTAGCATTCACACGTGTCACGTCTTACATTATTTATTTAAATGAAAATATAAAGTATAGTACACAACAGTACCTACTGTCGTTGAAGAAAGAAATACGACATTTACAAAAATTATCATTAAATTATAGCAAAATATTTATTAATGAACATTTTCATGTAGAACCATATATCAATATGTAAAAACAAAATTCAAATTAATTACAATCTCGTCAATAACTGTATCTAAAAAGGTTTTTGCTCCATAAAATTATGTTCACATTTCTTGCATGAAAGAAATGGAAAAAATACTTCACAAAATTTTTCTAGAGTTTTTATAACTGAAATCATGCACCCAGACCCAAATGATATGGCGGAAGTTTTAACCTATCGTGGCCTATGGAATTAAGCAGTTGATTGATGACAAACTTTCTGTATCAAAGTATGGGTATTATTAATATATTAATATTGATATTTTCTTTAGTGTTATTAATTATTATTAATTACTCAAACACTCCTTGGTGACAAATTGCGATTTATTTATTTTGGATCCATTTGTTATAGTTTTTCAAATTAATTTCGTTATGGCAATCATCGGTAAGACTATCAGTTGTGGGTTTGGTACAAATCCGTTTTGGCTGCATCAATTTTGCAGTTATCAGTTACCGACTCTTCGAAACAGGTGGGACTAACCCTCGCTTGTATTATAGATGTGCACGGGACTAATAAACATACTTCTCATCCGTTTAAGCTACTGGTCGATTTTCTTGGCGAATTGTTTAGTATGGCGTAAATAATCAATCCGTTCTTATTGATTATTTGTCTTTCTTTTAGAATCTTACGAAAACCCATTTTTCTCATAATCTTTCGAAGGCTCTCCTAACAGCCTTTGTAATTATTATTGTCTCCAAACTCTTTTATGAATTCCCTTCAAGTTTGTACTCAAGTTTTCTCCGTTGTGTAAATTTTTATTATAAAGCGGCGTAGAACCCCCATGTCAGAATCATCCAAATCAGACTTTGTTATGGTCCATTCACCAGATAAGTAAAGATACATATCAACTAATATTCTGCAAAAGCCTTACTTAGATCTGTATAAATTACGTCTACCTGAGACCTTTTTCACTTTAGATATAAAGAAAATTTTAGAAACTCCACAAAAAATATAATAGGTACTTGAAATAAATATCTTTAAATACAAAATAAAAGAAAGTCGTACAAAATATGCACAATAATTCGAGATAAACAATTTTTCCCTTGCGATAAATTTTATATTTGTAATATTTCCTTCTAATAAATTACATCGGATACAGAGAACCGGTTATAATATGAATGTTGTCAAATCCGATTTTTAAAACTTCTTATTTCTAGGAAACGTTTTATTTATCAGAAACGTCTTTTTTAATTTATCAGAAACTTTTTTATTTTTCAGAACGCAACGCACGGTTTCTGATAAATAAAAGTTTTTTTGCAGTTTATTGCCGCCAGGGGCGCTGATATTGCTTTCTCCCTTCATACGAAATTTTTGGTAACATCGCTTTTCCAACTGAAAGTTACATGGCAAACGTTAAACGCGTATAATTTGTTAATTTGTRCGTWAAATGAWTCCCGACCGTGCACAAAAACAAATAGTACTTTATAATCTGCTAACACATTATAAACATTTGTGTATTTTATAAATCGTTTTTCTCGGCAGCTAGAACACGTACCTTTAAAATTCAAGGATAACCAAAAAGTAAAGCTAAGGTTAAACAATACACACGTTATTGCTGCTATACACTTCTTGGTAGAAAAATTTATGATATTACAATAACACAAGAACTGCAGAATCATKTAAATCGKGTTCTTAGCAGTGTTCCTACTACGGAGGAAAAAAATATAAAATATACACATCTTTATAATGTCTTACTTTACCTTCTGTCATCAAGTTCTATTGTTTTTGTACACGGTAGTGGATCGTTTGACGTTTGCTAACTAGGTACCCGGCACACGTAACCCCTGCCTCACTTTCGGTTGGCAAAGCGACGTGGCCAAATGTTAATATGATGGAAAAAAACAGCAACGGTGCGTTGCGTTCTTATAAATAAAAAACGTTTCTGATAATAAAAAGACATTTCTGATATATAAAAATTTTTTGATAAATAAAAAGGGAGTTTTAAAAATTATTTTGTGCAGCATTTATATTAAAACCATTTCTCTGCATTTTATGTAATTCAGAATTTTTTTAATCACCAAAAATGTATTAGAAACAAAATATTTATCGCAAAGGATAAATTGTTTATCATGAATTATTGTGCATACTTTGTACGATTTTTTGGATTTTTTTCTACTGAATTGAGTCATACAATTTTTTAGTGAAGCTAGTAATTATAAAATTATATTTATACTGACAGAAAATGGTAAACTGTGGTAAACCATCCAAGATCTGATGAACATACATTCGCAACTGCTCAAAAATTTTGTTGCTTAGTTTTGCCGATGATAGCTCACGGATGGTTTATAGGCGATAAATTAGTTGACCTCTTAAAGAGCCGACTACAAGGTCTCCGTTACTGACGATCATTTTCTTCAGGCCACTTTCGGGCATTTGGAAATTTCCTTTAAACTGTAGCTTCCATATTCATCCCAATAATGTACCGTTTTTTAAAATAATTTGATTTGTGAAACCGATGGGATGTGTGGACTCCGGCCATTTTCTAAACGTGTTTGGATGCACAATATTCTCACAGTGGATAAGGGTAGAGCAGAAATGACTGGTTCCTTTGTTTGTTTTGTGAAAAAAAAAAACGTAAATATCGTTACTTTTATCTCCAGCCTATTACAGTCCAATTGATCTGTACAGGTTACTTTGCAGCATCAATTGGAGTAGTCCTAATTTTATTATATGTCTAATGTGGCCAATGCTTGATGATAACTGCAAGTATTCAACCTCGACTGACTTCCGGAAATATTTGAAAAAGATTCAAAATTACATTTGGGTCCTTCTTTTTGTTTTTGTCGATTTTAACCTTAAAGCACTGAGTTCTCAGTAAGATTTTTTAAGTACAGTGTTCAGTGTTATAATCAATATGAAGACATTATCTGGAGTAAAATTGTTTCATCTTAATCCGTTAAATTTAGATACATTGCTGTTGCAAGTATAATTTGCAACTCATATACTTAGAAAACAAAATTCGATAGGACCATACTCGGCAGAAAAGCCGTAGCTGAAAAGACTAAGTAGATATAGAGAAGAAATTATAAATCTGAATGTCAATTTTTAGTTTTTATAATATGTACGGTTTTATTAACTAGTAATTATTTGTATTTTTCTTCATCTTTAATACACGCGTAGTCCTGTTCAACTGGAAAACTTAATCTTTCACAGAAGCTGTACATAATCCATTATTTAAATAAAAGAGTTACATAATCCGGCTTCTTTATTACTCTTTGCATTACGGATTAGGAATTCCCAGCGTGCTCAACATATAATTGCCCGATTTACTGTGACAGCCAAAACACGATCTGTTTACTATTCTAAACGAACGCAAATACATCATTTGCTTTGACCTATACTGCGATAGCAGTCCCACGTTTCAATCCTCTACAAAACGATAACTTTTGTACCAGTGACTTGCTTTTACGGATGCATTTCAGCCGCACCATAATGGCGGCCCAATAGCACACATCCTAGTAATTGAGAGCGCACAGCCGTTTGCAGAGAAAACTTTCTGCTGTAGTTAAACTTTCTGCTGTAGTTACACACTACTTACAGGTCTCCCTTTCAAAGGAACTGCGTCCGCCTATAGCAAAGAAGATGAATAAGAGCTGCAACCTCGCGGAAAGCCATTACGACCTTTTAATAACGTCTCCATTTGTGAGACCTGACATGTTATACTGTAGAAGAAAATAGTGACTACACGAAACATGTTTCAATCGTTCTGAGGGACCAACTGATGAATTATTGAAACGTCTTTATTTAGGACGCGCGTTTAAGCATACTATTGAATCATTTTAGGCAACTTTCGATTCATATAGGATACTGTCATGAACTAAACACCACCTGCAGAGCTTATCCTAGCTTCCACACCACAAGGTGGTCTAAAAGTAATGATACGATTTAATCAAGCTTATCTTTGCCATATTTTGAAAAATGCTGGATATTGCAATCAGGGGCGCCGACTCCATGGGTGCTCGGGTGCTCCAGCACCCACGAGAAGTAAATTGTGGGTGCGGAGCACCCACGACCAAATAGGCTTCAACACATGTACCATAAATTCAAACTGACTTATCACAGATATAAAAAAGAATTTTTTGTCAAATTTATCAAATTAGAGCGTCTACAGTACTGTCAGATGATTCAAGCCCACCCAGCCTTGTTTTAGAATTTCTTGTGAAAGCAAGTACGTGGAAATGTTGCTCAGTTTTTTAATATCTGATTTTTATATTTATTATATTGGAATTTTGAATATGTGAACCATTTCAAGTATTAACCTCTTGTTTGTATTACTTTCCTTATCCTAAATTTTTACATTATTCCACTTAATATGATGTCCATGTGTTCAGTAAATGAGCATCTATCCCTTTGTTTAGTTATATCACTTTTGTAGACGGCCAATCTATTAACCATCCATTGTGATACCTGTTCTATGTGTACTTGCCTTCACAATCCTCACATTCCAAACATATATTATAGAACATTTGCATGATATTTTGCAGGTATTTTTGATTTTAGTGTTGCGAGTAGGGTTGAGCCATGCTTCTTGTTCTCAATTGTAATTTTTATGTTTTCATTTTTTAAACGTTCTGAATAATTATTTTGTCAATCCAGTAATGTTTGGTAGGGATACATACATTCTATGATCTACTGTTTGTAGGTTTTTGTCAACCATAGGATCATGATTTACCCTCTGCCCCACGTCACTCTGCATACTACCGTTAGCTGTGTTTGCGTTACATGAAGTGTTGATAAGTCAGTAGTAGAATAGAAGATTTTATTTATCAACGCTCTCGGGTATGAATTGTGTATTAGTAAATTTTCTAATTTTTTTAAATTTTTTTCAATAAATTGTGAATATTTTATTTTAATAATTCTATGTTTCATCTGTTTTACAAAGTTTATTTTAACTTGTGTCGAATGATTTGAGACGTAGTTTATATTCCTCCCCGATGAGGTTGGTTTCCGTTACCAATACAGTATTATTTTATAATTTTTTCGTATATCTTTGGTTTCAAAAAAGAGTACTCCACATTCTCTCATTCTATAGTGAATTGAACACAGTTTCTCTCATAAAATAGTTTGTCGATGACTAATGCTGGTACCAACAAAGGCACTAGGACAAATCTGGCATTTTTGTACTTAATTTTTTCCTCTTACGTATCTTTCTATTTATAACATACATATTTCTGTCATATTGCATGTGTACCTATCGAGCTCTATTGGACGGATTCATAGATACTATTTTCACGATTATGTTAGCATGAGCACCCACGAGGTTTTCTAAAAGCTGGCGCTCCTAATTGCAATTCAAATGAATTACTAAAATCTGACATTCGCAGTTTCATTGAGCACATGCACGTTTTGTAAGTAACGAAAACGAATTGCATTACAAAAATTAAAGCATCTCGTAGAAAATTTTACAAGGTATATGAAAAAAAACCATAAAACGATAGACATAACGTCATTGATTGGTTAAACCAACCTAACACGGTAGATATTTCTGACGCTCTCGGATAACCGTCGGGCTAGGGTCCTGCAAGTCCATTTCTACATTGTATTGTATACCACATATTGCAATAGCTTTTAGATCCACAAAATTAAATGGGTTTTGAACATAAAATATACTTGTATTTTTTTTTTTTCTTCTTTTGCTGGTTTACTCCAAATATTAAAACTATATTCTTTTATGCGACGTTTCGGTGGATAATTTTCCACCTTTTTCAAGCTTTTATTATTTTTTCTACTTTATAATACAATTCTGAAATTATAAAACATATATCTTTGATAATGAAATACTATAAAAAATGATAGAATCTAAATTAATTATAATAATTTATTTACCTGTATTATATGTATCATATTCTGTTGTGGTTATTAAAATAATTTTATGCTTTTACTTCTTTTTTGGTTTATTTTTGATTTTGTCAGTGTCACTGTCATGTATTTAATTGAAATTTTTGTAGTTGTTTTTATACACTGTTTCCAAATTTTGAATTTATCGTTTTATTTGGTGGGTTACTTATTTGTTAATTTTAATTATTATTAGATAATATTGTGGTATATACTACTAAGTCCTTCTATATCATTTCTGTTATTTACTGCTTTATTTATGTTTTTCTGTATGTGTATCATTTCTAGTAATAATCTTTTCTGTGTGTGTTTTTCTGTTGTTATTATTTTTGTATTATCGTAGTTGAAATGATGTTGTTTTTCTATTTCATGTTTTCTTAGAGCAGTTTGTTGATTGTTATTGTAATTTTTATGTTGCTTAATTCTTTCTTTTAAATATTGTTTTGTTTGTCCAATGTAAATTTTGTCGCAGTTGTTACATGGAATTTTATAAATAGTATGTGTCATTAGTTCTTTTGCTGTTTTTGTTTTTAGTTTGGTAAAAAATTGTTTTGTTGTATTTATTGGTTTATGTGAAATTGTAATGTTGTGTGGTTTGAGTATGTGTTGAATCTTTTGGGATAATTTTGGAATATAAGGTACAGATACGTATGTGTTATTTTTTATAGGATGTTGTTTTAATTTATGTTTGTTATATATATTTATTATGATTGATTTTGTTATACTTTTTATTAGTTTTATTGGGTAATTATTTTGTGTTAGGGAATATTGTGCTTTTTTTATAATGTTTGGTCTATAAATATAAATATACTGTGCGTACGCCCCTAGGGCAGTCGCCCTACCATTAATGCGTCTCTGATTATTCCAGCTACGGTGTTCGGTTTGACAGCGCTACTCAGATGTTGTCGCATCAATAATCAGCTTACTTTAAAATGGCTCTTGGAAACATCGAGCATTACTTTCTAGTATATAAATAACAACAAAGTGTTATATAGAAAGATTCTGGGTTTAAATCAAATCATGTCATGGCAAAAACGAGTACGTCAAATTTTAAACAAACAAACGGATGTTTATATAAGCGAACGGTTAAGTTTAAATAAGGTCGAATCGAATCTCGCAATTCAGAGGTATTGATATTCCATTGAGGAAACAATAACTGGATTGTAGCTCGTCTAATGAGCTGTGGTAGATAAAAAAACGATTGAATTGCTTGGTCTAATAACATCGCATTAGTCTAGTGTTTTATTGAATTTTATGCTATGCGCTTCAACTGTCGCATTGATTCATTAGCTTTTGAGCAATGAGTAGCCATGCTTAAAAAACAAATTTATTACCGAAACAACCAATACGATTGTTTTAAAGACACTGAAGTTGTTTCGTTAAAAATTACGTTCAGTCATAAGCGAGCATATTGAAGCTTCTACTACGTTGATGTTGGGGTTTTTTATTTTGAGTTTGTATATCATTTTCATGTTTTTACTAATTTTAAGTCTTCTCTATCTAGAACCATTTAATAGCGCATCAATTAGTTGGAGCATCGGTAACCAGAAAGTTTACCTAGATCTATACTTTACTATGTTCTTTGTGGACATATATTGTATTACATGCTTGTTTTTTTTTGTTTCAGGTATTTACCTAAAGGATAACAGTCGTCAAAATTATTAAATTAGGCTACAACTCGTATAACGTAAGTTATAACAAGTAGTTTATTATAAAGACGTTTTAAATAAATAAATCACGAAATATATTAATTTGTGAAAACACTTGTAAAAGAAAATTATGACTACGGTCGTAGCCCTCTTATCTATTACATTTCAATTTTTGCAGTTATATCATGTAACGAAATTTTTGATACTTCATTGAAATCGCTAGCCCTACAGTTTACAGGCTTTACTCTAATATCACAAACCTTCTTAGTGTTAGCTGTTTTTAATGACGTACCAAAAATAATACATTTCTAAACTAAAAACGACACCCAATCGTATACCACTGCGCTACTACTATTAGAATGCCGGCGGTCTTAAAATTAAGAGTACTCATTGTTATAATTAAATGCACTTACTTGATATTGACATTATAGCACATTGCTAACTACCGATCAAATCACTGTGACGTTAATTATGACTCTTTATAATTTATTTAGTTGTTGGAATTTAACTAAGTCTGTTTTGTACGCTAAAACGTATTTTTATTTCTATTTGTATCTTCCTGTTATTGGGTGTCTTTTCCTGTTGGGAAATAAATATTATTACTGTTATGCAAATTTTTGTAATTCTTAATATAATGCTGGCCAACAGCTAACATAGGTACTTTGCTTTTGTTTCTATCCTTTTAATGAATACTCGTACGATTTCTTTCTACTTTGCGTTGAAACTTATTTGCTTCCTCTTATTCACCAGATTTTCTATTTGGCCGGAGAGTTCGGCCCATCTAAAGAAATCGCTAGTAAAAGAATCATATTTAAACTAACTTTCTTGCAAGTTTTGTCTGGTTGCACACTTTCATGTATATTTACATAAAAGTTATCAAATATGAAATCACCTTTTACCAGATCAGCGATACATGTACTTGACATAAATTGCTTTTAATAATCATAATTGTTTAACAGGCATATATAGACATGTACTGAAAAAGTATTGCAAGCTTTGACCGGAATTTGAACCCGGGACCTTTTGAACACCAGTCAAACGTACTATCTTAGCACTGTCACTAGCTACGCTGTTTTCTGTTCTAATTTCACCTACCACCCCCTTTCTGTTTGTCACTAAGAAACGTAGTTTTCGTCTCCAATGGTAATAATTTTAAATTCTGCGTATGTAAGGTTCTGAATTTGAAGAATCCTGTTTTTGTATTGGATATGTTATAGTAATATTAATATATTAACAATACGTCTCTTTAAAACCATTGTGGGACAAAGCAAATGTTTCTTTCGCTACAATTTCAAGAGTTTTATGCCCAAATATTTAAGGTTATATAATGAACAAAGTTATGGATATTTTATAAGGTTACTGAATCAATTTAAGTTTCTAATGGAACTGGTTATATTTCTGATTTTGTTGTTGTTGGGAATGTTAAATGTCGCGAATGCCCATCCACAAATATTACAGTTTCTTCCACTATTCACATTTTCAGTTAAACTTAAACTACTTTTGACAGTTGTAGAAAGGCGACATTAGTATTCCTTGAGGATTATGTTTGGCAGTAATAAAACGTCGGCGTAGGAGAGTGATGTGCTATACCTACGAGACGTTATGACTGACAGTTTTCATCAGACAGAATAGAATATAGCAGCAATATCCCTCAGTTAGCAGTGAATATACATGAAGTACTTGTCAAAGGTAGATAAAATATAGGTCATTAAGATACGGAGCTGTCGTTAAAAGGTCGTGGTTTCCTAACTGGGTTAAAGAGTAAGAAGCAAGACTAYAACACTAAATGTCTCAKGAACTTGCCCCGCATCAATACAGGTCTGTGCAACCACAAGTTGCAAMGCAATAAKCCTTGTTGATTATTTTTTTTTCCAGTCACTAAAATGAACATCAAATAGACGCTCAGATTACTTCTATAGGGTTTGCCAAAGATAAAACATCTAAATAGTATCTGGCAGATAAAGCGAAACCAACTAGAACAACCAGACATTACTCGAACTACAAAACCGTCTGTCTAAATTCCAGTTCATAGTTTCCATTATCCTAATTAAAATTTCTAGAAATTTCTATAGGTTATTTTATTAAACACCTCTAAAACTATATATCTCAGCTTCAAATCAGAATAAATCACACATTTAGTTAGGAATAGTGTTCAGATTCTCGGTGTAACCATGCATCCTTCGCTTGGAATGCGGTGAGCTCTAACAAATAATGTCACTATATTTTGTGTTGGTGAGTGGTGAAATGTTGCATGTAAATGTCTGTCTATTTCCACTGATTTGTGTGACCTGACCTTTTGTTATACAAGAAAGCTAAACTCCATAGCAGATTTTTATTATTCAAGCCTACCTAAATTGACTTAATTTTTACGTAAACAAATTGCCGATTACCTATTGCGCAACCTGCTTAATTTTTGTAACAATTACCGTTCCATAGGGAATAAGTATATTTTAAATAGTACTCGGATACGAGAGTAATAATTGTGGATGACACGATGCCACCATTTATTGGTAACTAGCAGTGTTACCCACCCGTCTCTGTGGGGAACCTGTACTTTGAACGGTAGCTTACCTTGTAGGTGTCTGCAATGAGTGCAGTTCTTTAGCATAATAACAAAACTAAGTCTGTGCCATGTTGTATACATCAAAACAATACATCCGTTTCGTCTTATAAAGCCTCCTTAACACCACTGACTTAATTTTCTTATTTGTACTCAGATAATTTAGTTTTCGTAAGTAGGGGTCTTTAGTAAGTTTTGATTTAATAACATCAGTCGTTTCGTATATGTACATTTTCGTGAAAAAATAAACCACGTCAAATATAATACCAGTTTTTGAAATGCACGATGAAATCTGAAGAATTTTTGAAGAAGCTATGGCTTTTTTATGCATAACATTTCAAAAAGATAACACAAGTACACTAACCAAATCTTAAGTTCAGTATTTGCTAATCAAGTTGTCTTGCGACAGATTCTTGTATGTGCGGAGTAGATAAATTATGCTATCCGCAACTTAGTCTTCATTATCGTAAATAAACACGGTACGAAGTACATCAACGTAACATACTGGAGCTCTATCAAACAAGGCACGCTTATTTTAAATTAAGCACTCACCACATCAAACATCCTCTAAAGTCAAACACATGAGACTGCGGTTACAATCTATATGCTTATAACATAGCTATCGTACATTGTTTAGTTGGAATGACGAATGTAGTCAGTTATATATGCGATGTGTAACCATAATTCAACGACGTTTGCTTATTACCTGGAGCTCTTTCTAATGTAAATCGCTCACAGGGCGCAATTGGTGCACGGTAATTTCCACATGGAAACGCAAATGGCAAAGACGTGATGTTTTGTGTTTGACTTGTTCGTATTCTAACGAGCTAGTGTAGTTGTGATTACATTTTGTTTCTAACACAAAGACTAATGTGTCGGATAGGTACAGCCGTTACCTATTTATATTTGAGTTGTAGATATACATATAGAGTAGAGATTAACTAGTATTCATTGAAATAGAAACAGTAGTTTGTAACAGCCATCAATAATACCAAAGTACACAAAGTTGTTTGCTTCCACTGTTGAAAAGTTAATGGAAACTGGTTAGTAGCTTACACTGGCTTTAGATTCTGTCTGAAACTTTACTGTCCTATTAAATGTCTGGATATTCGTACACAAAATAAGCTTGCGACAAATTTGTAACGCTAAAAAGTAATATTTTATACGAAGGTGCGACACTACTAATTAAATACTCAGGAACTGTACAGTTTATTTACATCTATCTCAATCAACTATTTATACATATATTATGTACCTATACGACTTATACTTAGAACTCAGTACTTAGTAGGTATTTAGCTCACTTTTATTAGAATATAGTTTTGAAGATACATTTGTTGTATGGTACATAATAAGAAATTTTATGAAACGTCAGGAAATATATGGATGTCCCGGAGCTTTGACACAGACTGTTTTAGAGAAAGCACTTCGACATGATTGTTATATCCATGGTTGGTAGCGTTCTTTCTTTAACATCCGTACTAGAATTTGTGGCGGTATATGTTTTCAACGATCATAAAATGTCTTTGTTATTTAAAGCATTATTTGAAAAATACCCATAGCTTCGTCAAAAATCATCAGATCGTCGTTGTTGTCATAGGAKTACGTATGTATTTCAAAAATTGATATAATCTTTATGTTGACATGGTTTTTTGACTTACTAAAGTACCTACACCTGAATCAACTGATGTTTTAAATCTGGACCTTAAAGACCAGATAGGTAATACGATAGTCAAATTATTTAAGCTCTATTTGAAATTTATTTCATTCTTATAGAACGGTAATTGGGTTGTTGCCCTTGACAATAAATCGTTATTATAACACATATGCGACTTTGCTTGGACCTAATGTAGTTAGAAGCTGGCAATAGAAAAAATATTTTTAATGTTTTGTATCTTATTTTTACCTTTAAAAGTTTACCGCCAAATTCAAATATTTCGTGATACGTCACCGTTCCTGGAGACGCACTCCGCTATTGCGCTAATGTGCCGGATGCCCTGTTGCATGCTTGACACCTTTGTCGCTGTTGAACACGCGTATGTTCTGTGGTTCTGTGCCTTTGTACCTTTGTTTACGTTTTGGTTTGAGAACGCGTTAAAGTTTTGTTTTTATTTACTTAGTACATTGTTGTTCAAACATAGACTGTGCAAGATTATGTGAAGGGATCTTTGGACAATTTACCAAAAATTGACTTACACGTGATTGACGAATTTTACATGAATGGAAATTCGTGTGGCCAGATCGTTCGATTTTACGCAAATTAGGCGATTTTGCTATTTAAAGGTTGCGACTTGAATAAAATGATGCAATGGCAGCTACACTTGCTGTAACTCAGATTTAAACGAGTTTACCTACTTAATAAATAGTTGTTCCGGTTTTAATATCACTTGAAATATGAACTTATCCTTCCTGCCTCCTGCCATAAAATGAATTCTGTTTGCGATATATCCGCTGCAAGTTATAATTTTAATTTGATATATTTTACGTTTTAATATATACAGTGAAAACGACTAACAACGAATCGCGTTTAACACATCCATTCGCGTGTAGATTTTTATAATTCATAATTACGATTGCGAGTTTGGAATAAAATGGCAACGCTGCTGCGACTTCGATTTCAGAAACTTCATCTCGGCAGACAGGAATGCCAGGATCAGGAAATGGCGTGGCAACATCACACAGTTACACCGTACTAAGCGCGCCAGGGAACGCTGACGTCAGAGATTTAAGATTTAAACATAAACAATCTTTTTTAAGCATTAACTAAGCGCTTTGCAAAAAAATAAAAATAACATATTATATAATATAACTATATTTTTTCATGTAGATTCATATTCTGCAATAAAAAAATGGGGGCAACAGGTCCATTTTTATGAACAGAAATCATGTTTTATAATTGGCTCACTTTTAAGTCCTAAAGTGGCCAATTTGTTTATGGAAAATTTTGAAGAGGTGGAGATTTACAGTTTTAAGTTTAAACCGAAATGTCAGAGTTAGGCAAATTTCTAAATATGTCAAAACCCTGACATCTAATCTATTGCAATTACTATATAAGACAGGTTTTCTAAACGTGACCAACAGCTTTGGTTCCACAGACATAATCTCCTACACAAAATAATGCCATACGATTTTCAAGATTAGCACATTAATTTGCCCTTTTGTGTGGATCCATATAAAATTCTGTCTGTTTCTAGCCATGTTGCAATGCTATACGCTTTTAACATCATAGCTAATTTACACTTTCCAGCACCACGACTAAGCTGATTGCGCCAACCCCCAAAATATTCATAGTCCGATACCATTCAACGTAGTGAATCTGCATTTTACAAAGGATACCTTGTTCAGACCAGTCCTCCATAGACTAATGGTTAAATCATTGTATCCTAGGTACTGTTGAGGCGGCTCTGTTATGTAAAGCCAGCCTTCATTTACCCTTCCTTTTGCAATGTCAGCTAAAGAAGCACGTTTTCGCATGTGTTTGCTAGTGATACCCACGATATTCTCGTTTGCGAGGACCTTGTCTCGTCTCGTCTCGTTTTCGAAACGATACTTTCAATTTCCCTTGTGAGACGAAAAGTATCGCGAAATATAAAGTTAATAATTTTACATTTTCAAGTCGGCACAATAAAATCTTGGTCGCCATCTAATAGCATCTCCGAAAAGCAAGCCAATAATAAATTGCAGAAAAAAACTATTCGGCAGCTGCAATCTGTATCGACACTTTCAACAAAAGAAATCGACGTCGCGCTGCCCTTTGTCCATGTTAGGACCTTATGGACACTGATGGAAATTTGGTATACATAGGGTTACAAATACGTGGATGGCATTAATGGAATGCGTTTTCGTTTCGCTTTTCGTTTCATTGTTATTTTGCTGTTGTTATTAGAAAGTTTAAGTATATAGGAGATATTTATCTATGTACAATAAATGTTAGATATTATATTCATTTTTCTTGGCAACTAAATAATAATGATTTGTTTTAGTTTATAGCTATAAATCTGGAATTAATTTTATATGTATTTCACGTACATAGGAAATATCATGATATATCACGAACGAGACATGAGACGGGACAAGACTTTTAGATACGAGATGATACTCGAGACGATACTTCAATTTCCAAGCAAGACGAGACAAGAGTTTTTAAAGTCTCGTATCGTGGGCATGTGTTTTCAAACTTCTTCATCATCTCGGTATAAGATATACATGCTCAACTGTTGCATCTTCCCCTACAGAGACGGATTAATTTTGAAATTACCTCTGTTTAATATCGCTTGTCTAAAAGAATAGTGAATTTATTCTCTTAATTCGCAGAAGGGTTTGAAGCTTTGGCTCCCATTGCGGAATTTCCCTTTTGATTAAATTAAGTGGTCTGTTGTGCATATTACGAAATAGCGTATATACCAGAGGAATAGTTTCAGATCAGGATGAATTGTATAAATTAAATATTAAATCTGAAAAAGAAACCTTCCGCTAGCGGGTACTTGCAGCAAATAACAATAACTTTTCTTTCTTTTACGCCGTCATCAGTGAATTAAAAAAAAACTGTCAGGTAGCAAGTGCGATAACTCGATTTGGTCTATTATTTGACATAGTGGACCCTCAAGTACATAATGAAGCTGGTTACAGAGTGCAAATTTGTTGAGCTTAGATGACGAATGGCAGTCGTAGTAAAGCTTTTGTATTGACATTGTGTGTGTGTGAATGACCACTTGTTAGTTAAATTACGGAAAAAATCTAATTTAGCTTTTAGCAAAGTTAGATGTGAAAAAAACTTTGAAACTAGATTTACAAAAACAGTGTATTACTTTTACTGAATATATCAAATATCAGAGCCTTTGTCAGTATTAATGCTGTCCTGAAGCCCATTAGGTATGTCACCTTTAATGGATTGTTGCTATGCTCTTAGCTGACGGGGACGAGAAAATCCTTTAATTAGAACCCAGTTCAGCCATTTTTAAGGATAACTAGCAGCTGCTTAAGATCAGCGGTAATCTTGAATGCACGGCATTTAGAGGTTACATGTTTGGACAACGGTTCTACATCAGAAGCAAAGTGCGAAGAAGTTTTTTATTATAAATCAATTTATGAACGAAAGTATTACTAATTGCATGGCACACGGGCAATGTTAAAAAAATCCCCTAACTGAGATTAATCATTCCACAAAAAGCATTTGCATTCGATATAGTTCTCCGCATATTCGTCTGATGTACCTACATATTTTCGTTCTACCTCCTCCTACAATAAGAACAAAAGTGTGTTGAACTTTTCCGGAAAATGAAAATTAAAACGTGGGCCGCTTGGGCTCCGGCAGATGGTCCGAGGGATAATAAAAATTCCGGTTTTAAATAAAAGATCGAGTTCAGAAGTTTGAATCAAGGCGCGGAAGTTGTTCGTTACTAAGTTCCCAGACGTGTATGGTCTGGAGCGAATTAATAAAATTTATGGCGGAAGAATTATTCTCAAGCTGAGAAGGCGTTGCTGCCAATTAGTGCAAATATTTTAAGGTGTTATAATTTGTATTTGTTCTTTTATTTCGATGTGCTCAGGAAACTGTTACGTCTTATGTAGATTTATATCTATGCTGCCTTGCTTAACTGTTTCATAAACATCCTAATAAGTTCTGCACTTTCGTCTTATCTCGGTATATAATAGGCTTAGGTTTTCTATGACAGCAGTCAGTTCCTTTTATTATCATAATAGCATTGCTCATTCAAAAGTTCTTATACGGATCTATTGCTCCAACTGCTGTTCACATTGGCAACATTGCATTTCCCTCCGTCAAGCAAATTAGTGGAATACCGAAACCGTCACGTATTGAGATATATATAAATTGTACTATCGTCAAAGAGTGACTTGGTTGATTACGCAATCTGAGTGATTTGCATATTCACAAACAGCTGCTACGCTACACCACATCGAGTATACCGCTTATACCGAAAGCTCCTAGACTGCAAATGCTGCTTCCGCCTAAACCTTTCAGCAACTTGATAGTAAATTTTGAATTCAATTTTCAAATGGAGTTGTCAAGTAGTTAGGTAAATTATTATTTGTTGATAGCGTTAGATGAAACGCCTATATAAAAATAAAACAGAAATTTGTCACTACTATAGTATACAGATTACAAAAACAATAATAATAATAATAATAATAAATTTGTTCTTTTGGCATAATAAAATGAACAATAACAGATACCGAAGACATAAACAGAATTAATACAACTACGCTCACAAAATACAAAATGCAACATCTAAAATCATGTATTAAACGGATCACAATACCCATGGATCAAGGAGGAAGGGGGCTAGTTTATATTACAGAATTACACGAGAAGCAAATTAAAATCCTAAAAGAGTAACCCACCCCACCATGCAATAATAAAGGTCTATCAAACATTTACCATATTAATTCCTTATAAACCAATAGAAGAAAACCATAACCAAGACACAATCTCAAAACAGAAACTGGACTACTGAGCACAGAATGCTATGCATCGCAGACACTACAAAATTTTGCAACAACTTTTAAACAAAGGCTAAAAGTAGGAAATTTGCATCTAGGGACTGAGGAATTTGTCTTGACGATACAGGACCAAGTCATTGCCGATTTAAATGATAAAAGAAAACATGTAATAAAGGATCCCTCTGCTCATAATAGAACTCTAACTCTAAGGAAAAAGTAGAAAAATATTCAACGCTGGTAATTGAAAAAAAGAGCTCTGGAAGCAAGAGCATGTTAAAATTGTGCCACCGTTTATGTCCCCCATAGGAGTTACTCCAAGATCACTCCTGTGAAATTTACAGAAGATCGATCTACCTTCTACCTTCCTCCATACAGACACAGTTTCAGTGTATTAATCCATACACAGCTTGGTCAGAAAATTCGTGAATCCCCCTAGCTGAAAACAATCGCCCCTTGCATTACTTGGTTTTATTATTATTGAATAATATAATTATCTAGGAGTAAGGAAAACACACAACATAAAGGAGATGAAAACAAAACTTAGAGAGTAAATATAAAAGTATGTAGATAGAAATCATGCGCACGCAATTAAATGCCAAAAACAAAATTAAACCTATAAACACTTGGCCAATACCAGTCATACAGTGGACTACAACAGATATACGAGCACTTGACAGATTAACAAGCAGGACACTCATAAACAACAGAGCAGTACACCTAAACTCAGCCTCCCGAAGATTATATACAGGGTGTCCGACAAAGTTTGACAGGTAATAAAGCATTCAATTTTAAAATTTTTCCTGAAACGCTTTGTTTCAATACCTTCAGGGTGTTGAAATTAAATTTTAAAGGAAGATTTTTTTAAGACTGTTCCTGAACTATAAAAGAAAACAATTTTAAATTTGGTGGCAATCATAACGGCATAAGGTACAATAAAAAAGAGTACCTAATCGAAAAGTTTCTGAAGCACCAGTGGCGTGCGCTGGGGTAATGCACATCCCTTCTTTTTAATAGGACTTTTAGGTCTGTGGATTTTTAGACGATACTAATACACTTTTATATTCTCTGATCAATTCTAAATATAACAGGTCTCTTTGAAATTTGCCGAAAAACTCATTCGTCCTTAACAATTGATTTTTAGATTGCAAAACACTACCTACACCGCAATGATTTTGTGAAATCACAAAAATGTTATTGAAACTGACAAACTTGAAGAGTAATGGAATACGCAATTTTAAAAATAAATTTAAAAACTTTTTTGTTTGTTTTGTCTTGCAATTGAATTTTAAAAGATCATTTTTTTAGATTCAATTTCAACACCCTGTATATCAAAAACAAAGCGATTTCGGAAATTTTTCATTCGCAATAAAGTTTTTAAAATTTAGTTTCACTTTTCAAGCGTTGTCAGCTTCAATAACAATTTTGTGATTTCAAAAATAATGGTGGTATAGTGTTTTTCAATCAAAAAATTTTTAGGGACGAATGAGTCGTTTTACGGCAAACTTTAAATAGGTATTTTTTATTTATAATTCATTGGAGATTGCAAAATTGTATTAGTTTTGTTTAAGAATCCACAGACCTAAAATTTCCATTAAAAAGAGGGCGTGTGTATTACCTCAGCGTACGCCACTGGTGCTTTGGAAACCCCCCGATTACCTACTTTTTTATTGTACGTTATGCCTTTATTACTCCCACCAAATTTGAAATTAGTTCGGGAATAGTCTTAAAAAATCATTTTTTATAATTCAATTTCAACAACAAAGCGTTATTCGAAATTTCTTTATTCGAAAAAAAGTTTTTAAAATTGATTTTTCTATCAGCTGTCAAACGTTGCCGGTGCATTTCAAGAACACCCCTATAGATTATATCTACCTAGAAATCAAACAGGACGTGGTCTTACCATCATTGAGGCAACACACAACATACAAATTCACAATCTGCAAACATTTTAATAGCAAGGAACCACACGACAACTGCATGCAGCAATCAAACAAGCTGACCAAAAAAATACTTTAAAACAAATGCATAGAAAAGCTTTGTGGCGAATGCAACACAACATCAACAATATCAGCATTAAGAACATAATTTTAATTAATAAAAAAACAAACTTATCGTATGGCGCTTTAATAGATCAAACTGATAAAACTTACATCTCTAGTGGTCTTACCATGGCTACGATTACCAATATTTCATTGGGGTAAATTAATTTGGCGTCCTCAAAATGATGCTGCCTGTTGTCAAGTTATCCGTTTACGCAAGAACATTCCTAACTAATAGTTATGTTTGCTAATAAAAAAATTTACTAAGTCTTTAATTAGGGTAATTTCTTAATAAAAGCACGTCATCTACATAAATGCGTTACTAATATTTTTCGTATTTCATTTTTCCTTCGAGTTATTCCTAAGTGGAAAAAACAGGGGTAAATGTTTATTTTCCGAAAAAAAGTTGCAGTTTTCGAAATTCAGTACATTCTTTGTTTAAACACACCTTTTTATATTAGATAGCTTCTTATTGTTGCGATGCTGTAATAATTAGAATAAACACGCAAATTGTATATATTTTATAATGCACTAGCTGGTGTAGACCCTATTGCATTTCTTAAAAGAGTATAACAATATATGTAATTGTAAGAGAATTATAGAAATTCTAGTAAACTCGAGAAAACCTTCTGGAAACTTCGATTTTCAACGTCTCCATCGCGAAACGGTTTCGGCAATGTGCTCCACTTGGGAGTCTATTCGTCTTCTATTTTTATTGTTATATTTCTAGAATGCTTTATAATATTTTCGAAACGTCAATTTCCCATTTCTCCACTGCTAGATGGTTACGGTAATGTGCCACGCTTAAGGGTTTTCTAGTCTTCGGTCAAACTATGTAGAATCTTCTATGAACTTCTCGAAACATCTATGATTTCCCCACTTGGAAACGGTTTCGGCAAAAATTTCAGGATTCGTTCGTCTTCCATTAAATCTTTAAAATTATTCTGACATTCTGGAAACGCCAAACATTTCACTCTTCCCCCCTCCCCTCCTCGCGATGAATTCTTCAGAATGTTCTATGACTTTCTCGAAACGTTGATTTTCGATTTTTCCATCGCAAGAGTTTCAGCAATTGCGATTTTCTAGTTCGCACCCCCATAACTCCCCAAAACTTCCCAATGCTCACATACACTCAAAACGAACTACTTCATTAATCAATGGGGAAATGTAGGCTATCCACCCCTACAATTACGAGTCTGTGGACTTGCAGATTGGTGAAAAAAGTGAGCCTATTACAGACAAATAGTTTCGGTTTCGCTTTCACTTATACTGCTAGTTCACACTCCCAAAACTCCGCTATGCTCACAGCTCACACCCATTCCAACCAAGCTACAACCATAAGTCTGTAAACCTGCAAGCCGCAAAAACAATTGAGCGTATTTAAACATACATATTAATACAACTTCACTTTTATTTGCATCTAGATTTCTATCTTAATAAGGAAAATTAACATTCACTTCCGTCAGTAAACTATTTTATAAGTATGCGACGAGGTTAACATGGAATATACAACTGTGTTTTATTTTAACATATCTAAAAACGAAAACAATTCAGCGTAGTGTACACCGCTCGCTAGTTACGCTACCAGCAATGCAGCGCGTAACTGGAAGGCTGTAACCATGAATAAATAAATAAATTTTAGTTAACAGAAAATATGGCTATCACCAAAAAAGAAACACTGCACCTCTTATTTCAGGATGACGGAAAAGCTGCAAGAGATTGATGGTGGAAGATTCGAAAACTTTCTATGTGGCACACTAACATCACATAAAACTGTTTTTCGCGATGAATTAATACCCAAATTCAAAATTTACTAGACGAACTGCAATTTTCGGTCAATAGGAATTGCACTACAAAAGACAAAAAAGGTTGGAGTGTCGTTTACGAAAGGCTTACTTAAAATCCTCTTAACTTTTCTTAGCTCTGCTAACTTCGAACCTCTTTATCTTATTTATTTGCCACAACCGGGCCGACTTACTCCGACGAAACGGGGTGCAAATCAACAGCCTCTAAAGATTATGGTAAAAAATGCGATTGGTTTTGCACGAAAACGCTTGAAATCAAATGATGTTTTCACAAAGAAGGAACGCTACTGCCGCCCATTCCCTCGTTTTATTCCGTCTGGAAACCCTCTCTAAAATTCAAAACAGGCCCACAGCATCGAATCCGATACAGCTGTGACAAATCGCACTTTTCAGTCCGAAAAACTAACAAAAGTCGCGAAAGGGACGACGCGTACATGCATCTCAGTCGATAATCGATTCGACGCAATTAGCATTCTGGGGAAACACGTTGACAATGCCTCCCATCGGTACACTAGCGGTGTTATCAGCGGAGTGTGTAGCTAACTGGCCCAATAACAATGTACACCGCTCGTTGTGCCTATTTCAGCAGTTTGTTATTCGCAGCTCCTGTATTCGCCTGTACGAGGACGGGGAAGGAATGGCAAATTAAATGTGTTGGCGCGCAAATTAATCCAAGCATGGTTAACAAATTTATACAAATAGGTACTGCTTGTTTACGTGCAAAACTGTTGTTCATACAACTGAATTACACAAGACTCATTCAGCGACGTAATTGGTCCTCACTTTTTTGATGCCAACATTAATGGCGATATATCAAAGTTATTTATTACCTGTATGCACAATAAACGATTACGGAAATATTTAAATGAGTTTTGCAGGAAAATGTATTTTTTTAACTTAACTACTGGTTTGATGGTGCAGTGATTAGTCCATTTGACTAGGAAGGTCTCGAATTCAATAGACGGTCAAAACTTGCAATACTTTTTTGAAAAAGTCAGAGGAGGATCTAAGGAGCAAACCCCAAAAATCTCTGGAAATATGTTGGGCTTAAAATAAATGACGGAGGAGTTCCTGCTGAGCTATCTTACCATGGAAGCATGTTGAAGAACACTACAGACATAGTGAACGGATTCGCGGAACATTTTGCGCCCGTGTTTGTTAATGACAGTGAGAATGATTCCTACAAGACTACGTATGACATGTGTAATATCTTAAACAACTTTACTGTAACTGATAAGAACATCGTTGATGCGGCGAGGAAGATGAAGGCAAATTTCACCATAGATCCCGACAATATCCCAGCATTCCTTGTTAGAGACTGTATATCGTGCTTATGTCGTCCTTTGCGACATATATTTAACTTGATCATTTCTACTGCAAGCTTTCCTACTATATGGAAACTCTTTAAAGTCATACCGGTATTTAAATCTGGTGAAAAGAATTGTGTAGAAAACTACAGGCCGATTGCCAATATACCCAATTTTTCAAAATTATTCGAATCAATAATAGCTATGCATCTGTTACAATCACGTGTCAAGTATAATTGATAACAGCCAGCATGGCTTTGTGGGCGGTAAATCCACTAGTACTAATCTGTGCGAATTGGTACATTACGTTTCCGAAGCTCTTGATCTTAATAGCCAAGTTGATGTTGTTTACACTGGTCTATCTAAGGCATTGGACACAGTAAACCACAGCATACTTCTGCACAAACTGCGCGCCGTGGGACTTTGTGGTAATCTGGCAAATTTATTTTCGTTGATGTTGGAAAATAGGGCACAATATGTTGAATACCGAGGTTATCGTTCTAATACGTACGTGGCTTGTAGAAGTATATCTCAAGGCTCTAATCCAGGGCCTATACATTTCTTTATTTTAATGATGGTCTGTCTGACTGCTCGGCATATGTATATGCTGACGATCTGAGGATTGCCAAACGCATTACTTCTATTGGTGACTGATACGCACTGCAGCAAGATTTAGATAAGTTTCGGTGTTGGTGTGTTAAAAACAAACTGAAAATTAATATTGATAAATGTAATTCCATCACCTTCCGTAGGAAGATGAATAGGATTGAACAGTTAAGGAAGAAGAACCTTGGCTTCTCTAGCTTCTCATGGTCAAATMGCGTCCAGTCTACTATATGAAGTTTGCTTTCATGTTCCACGCCTAAACTCCAGGAACTCAATCACTTTTAGTACAAAGTACGTATGCTAGAACTACTCATTTCTATTATTCACCTCTAAACAGTGGAATCCGAACATATAACTCCATTTCCTCTTTGGTTGATATTTTCCGATATGTTGGTAACGTTAAGTTATTTATTTAAAAAATGTGCTATAGCTATTTGTGAGCACTTATAGTTTGAAATTTAAATACTCCTCTAATTATTAAATAATGCTGATCAATATTTAAATTTTATTTGACTTTATTTGCTTAAATGGAAATGTGTTCTCCTTCGTATTACATTTAACTCCACGTCCTTGAAGACAAAATGTATTTATTTAATTTAATCGTAAACATAAATCGTATCAGATATTTCTTCCTAAATGAGACCTGTGGACACGGGCAGTGTTTCCGTCAAGTCGAACAACCACATACCCGTACCATGCTTTTCTCTTTTTGACCCCCCTGTAACTTCGATGAGGATAAAGCTAGAAGCCTAAATTTTTAATGGGCAAGAGGACATCCTATAGCTATAGTTTACGAACTCTACGAACTTTACGAACTTTACGAAGCTCGCTAATCACTGGCTGACTGACTAACTCACTGATCATCAAAATTCTAAGCCATTTCTAGCCGACACACAAATCTAAAATTTTGCATTTAGTTAATGTTTAGTCTATAAACTCAAACTCAAAAACTCAAGCATCCCTACATTTCGGTCAACTTTTGCTTTCCGATTGTTTGCTGTTTTGGCGACGAAGATATTCTATTGCGTAGAAAACGCCCCTTGATAAATTGAATTTACCATATTTTATCAAAAAGAGGACAAACAAATGAATTCCTCGTTTGTATTAAATTAAAGCAAATAAATTAAGAGAACATAGTACTTGTGGTATTAGCAGTAAGTAACCACTTTATAAAAAATATTATTATGATGTGGGCAAAGCAGTCTCTGCCGATTATGCAACCAGACTGAAGTTTGCACAGTTACCTTAAGTAGTTTGTACTCGTATGTTATCGATGCTTCCATGCAGACAAGATCACTCGGGAACATTCGAGCATATTCGTCTGTCTATATAACAGTACCACGAAAACGCGCGTAGGAAGTCTGATTTGAAAAGCGGTGAAGCAAGCGAACAAAGCAACCCAAGTGTTCTAAAGTGTTTTAGAGTAATTGTAGTTAAGTGTGGTGTTTTGAATAGAGATTTCCAAAACTCTAGAGCTATTTGGCTTCTTCCTGCGTACTGCAAACGTAAAAATAGAAAAAAATCAAATGTGGCACAAATGGTGTAATATAGAACACGAATTGTTAACAAAATGCTCCTTTTTGACAAGTAGTTCAAAAATATACAGGCTGTTACATTAGAAACATACGTTTGGCAACGCCCATGATAAAAGGGACACCCAGTAGAACGCAAAATAATTTTATATTGTAGAGATCCCGATTGTATTTTTGGAAACATTTTCCAAACTATCTGTATAAACTTATCTATAGATCGTTCCTCTGTGCAAAAAAATAAAAGTATTGATCTGGTAAGAAAGGGACAATAATAAATTTATGCAATTTTAATCGTAAATAATAAGTACTTACAACATTAGTGCGTCAAAATGTGCCAAAAAGAAATTGTTTTTGCGCTGAAATATATGACAGTCTGTGTTTGTAGTCACATCATTGTTAACAGAAGGTAGTGATGAGTACTCACAACTTACAAGAAATGACGTGAATGTGTTTAGTCTAGTATACCACTTCATCATTTGGTCAATTTCCATGCTGAAAGGCTAATTTGAAGTAAACATGACGTGTACATGTGTATGTGTGTATATGTGTGCAGTTTTCCAATTGGAGTGTTGCTAAGCAAAAGTAGCTTTGCAAGAGATTTGAGCTTAATTGATTTTAAAATTTGAAACCAATAGGGTAATGTGTTTTACCCATTTGCTACACCAAAAATTTAACTATCGATCTGCAGCGCACAACTTTAAGCTGTTCCTTTCTCTCGACCTTAGGCTTCCAGCATGCGGTATGCAGACATTGATAAATTGCAAGGAATATTTTTAATAATCCTGTTCATCAATCAACGTTCCGTTATCAGCATCTACCATAGTGCTTTCCAAGCAAAGAGTTCAGAGTAGTACATTTCTTCGCCTTTTGCGTTTATTGCATTTCTAGCTGCTCATTGTAAAATTGAAATTACCGGAAGATATTTTACGGCAAATTTGTTGGAATCAAGCCCGTTGGTAATTTAGTATCACCAAAAAAATTATATTTTATAAATCATTCATATTACTTGACCTTTTAAAATTTACAACATGCCACAGGCAAAGAGTTCAGAGTAGTACATTTCTTCGCCTTTTGCGTTTATTGCATTTCTAGCTGCTCATTGTAAAATTGAAATTACCGGAAAATATTTTACGGCAAATTTGTTGGAATCAAGCCCGTTGGTAATTTACTATCACCAAAAAAATTATATTTTAAAAATCATTCATATTACTTGACCTTTTAAAATTTACAACATGCCACATATCATATGTAAAACCAATAAATGTACCCTAACAAGATACTTTTCTTTCCCTTATCTGTAAATTCTGTACCTACTTTAAACTATGTAGACAAACACACACTGCTCAAACGTTGAGCGCAAATAAATATTCATAAAGGGTAATATAGGTTTTAGTGTCGAAATGAACCTGTCACTTAAACATTTGAACTGTTATGAAATACAGTGAACTTAGTCAAAACCAAGTTGCAAGAATATTTATGTTTCTGTAAGGGCTTCCTGTTACGAATTAAATTCAGTTCTTTTCTTTATTACTTGTGTTGGTTCCTATGTTCTAAATACGTTCTGTACAATTAATTATTTTTATTTTAGCTATTAGCTAATTTCACTTTTTATTTAAGTACCTATATTTGTAATCAATCAGTCATATAATGTAAGGTTTGTGGCTGTCACTTTACATTCCACATATTTTTATTTAATATTACTTTAATTTTCTTATCAAATCAATAAAAAAAGTCCGAAGTATTTAATGAGTTGCAACTTGGCAAACAGATAATTTACATAAAGCAGCATATTATGTAAGCTATCTCAAAGCTGTGGTGTATAGAGATCTTTCTCAAACCATTTGTTGCGTTCCTATTTAAATTCGAATGTTGCGCCTTTCATTTCCGGCCATCAGATGTCGGCACCTCCCGGCTGAAATTGTGTGTGCGTTTGCGTGGACGAGGAATAGCGGATATATACGAATGACGACGAGATTCGCAATTGTACGAGCAAGTATGCAAGCATGTAAAAATTTACTTTTCTTTATATCTTGTGTAGTTACAAAATAAATACAGTTTATTTCGAAGACGATTGTTCTTATTTATTAAGAACACAAACAACATTTTACATGGTCCTTCGAGCATCGGATGTACCAGAGGGAACGAATTTCTTGGCTAGAACGGGCGGCTTGCAAGCAATGGAGTACTAGGAAGCAGAACAGCTCACCATTCAACGTGCAAGTTCAAGGAAATTCAAGCAGCCTTCCTGTAAGTTATCCTTTCATTTCTARTTATCCGCGATTTGTGTAGTGTCGTATACGGGTCCCCGAGTCAATTTCGCTGATCCAACGGTTCTAGTTCGATATCATTTCTTGATCACGTGTACAGGGTGTTATGGGACGCTCAAAGATGGCTAGTTCTAGTAGCGGTAACAATTCAAACGATGAACAAAATCAGTTGATTGCTAAACGTAATCAAATCAAGGCAAATCTAAAACGATTTAACGATTTCGTGTTAAATTACGAACAAAGCAAGTTTGTCGAATTAAAAATACGTTTCGATAAAATCCAGTCAATTATCGATAATTTTGATGCTGTGCAATCCCGTCTAGAAATCATAAGGGCTGATGAAATGTCTTCACCAGAACGCGATGCATTTGAAAATTTATTTTACAGTAGTGTAGCTGAGGCAAGACGCCTAATCGACGATTGTAGTTCAAACGCCAACAGCGTGACAGTTGGCAGTAACGGAATTCAAAATCAGGCCGTTGCCACACCTATTTCTTGGGAAAATGTTCACGGCGTTGCCAATGTAAAACTTCCCGCAGTTAACCTACCAGAATTTCGAGGAGAATATCACAAATGGCTCCAGTTTGCTGATATATTTTCAGCCCTGATTGACAATAACGCTCAATTAAGCGACGTGCAAAAATTATATTATTTACAAGGTTGTCTTAAAGGTGAAGCTAGTAACATATTACAGTCACTTGATATTTGTAACGAAAATTATCCTATAGCGTGGGAACTTTTAAAAAACAGGTACGAAAACAAAAGAGTAATTATCGAAAAACATGTTCAGACCCATTTTGAATTACCGGCTTTGACTAAAGAATCTCATAGCTCGATACGGAATTTAATTGATACTTTTCAAAAACATTTGCGATCATTGAAAGTTCTTGGCGAACCTACAGATAGTTGGGACAGACTTTTAGTTCATTTGCTTAAAACTAAGCTAGACAATGTAACGAAGCGCAAGTGGCAAGAGACATCTATTTCCAAAAATGATAAAACCTTGCCCACTTACAATGATTTTATAGATTTTTTGTCAAATCGATGTCAATTACTGGAATCACTTGATTCTACCGAAAAGGGTTTCGCAAAGATACCGACTASTAGGAAAAATGCAGAAGGTAAGATTTTCGCATATGCTTCAAGCAAGTTTTCATGTTATTACTGTAATGCTTCTCACACGATCTACAAGTGCAAGAAGTTTTTGTCATTAAACATAAGCGATCGATTAAATGAAGTCAAACGGCTTAAATTGTGCAATAACTGTTTGAGAAAAGATCACACAACACAAAATTGTAAATCATCTGGTTGCAAGGTTTGTGATGCTAATCATAATTCATTATTACACCAAGTTGTTGATAAACCTGCTACAGATGAACGTACGATGGAAGCATCATCTTCAATAGTTGCTCAATCAGTTCGCAATCATGGAAACATTGATATTTTACTTTCCACGGCGATAATCCTAATTAAGGATTCACAAGGCAATTCCCATAAATGCAGAGCTCTTCTCGACTCTGGCTCTCAATCTAATTTTATGTCAAAAAGACTATTGCAAATTTTGGGTCTTCGTACTCACAAAATTCATTTACCAGTAACGGGTATAAACCAAAACTCCATGTACGTGTCGTCACAAGTGCGAACGAGCATAATGTCATCGTATAGTGGTTTTCGATCAACATTATCGTTTCTTATTTTAGACAAGATAACCGAAAATGTTCCTAACTTCCATTTAGATGTTTCCGAGTTAAATATCCCTAATGACGTTTCATTAGCGGATCCAGAATTTCATGTAAGTAGTGAAATAGATATACTACTTGGCGCTGAAATCTTCTGGGACATATTGTGCGTTGGTCAGATCAGACTGGGTACAGGTAAACCAACACTTGAAAAATCCAAGCTGGGTTGGATAGCGTCTGGACCGATAGCTACAAACAGTAGCTCAAAACCTCATGACAAGCGATATAATTGCAATTTAGTAATCAATAATCAATCGATTCAAGATCAGATCGAGCGTTTTTGGAAACTTGAAGAATGTGAGGTGAAAAAGCAGTATTCTCGCGAAGAATCCGAGTATGAATCCATTTTTCTAAGTACTTTTAAGCATGATGAAAGTGGTCGATTCGAAGTTCATTTGCCAATTCGTTACAATGTAGGAAAACTTGGCGATTCTTTAACGAATGTTGTTAATCGTTTCCATTCACTAGAGCGTAAGCTTTCCAAGGATGAGATTACGCGAATTGAGTATACGAAATTCATGGATGAATATCAAAGTCTAGGTCATATGACTGAAGTTGACGTCGAAGCTGAATCTTCAGAGGACAAACATATACATTATTTACCTCATCACTGTGTTAGGAAAGAATCGAGTACTACAACTAAATTAAGGGTAGTATTTGATGGGTCTGCCAAAACTAGTACAGGAATATCTTTAAATGATATTCTCATGGTAGGTCCTACAATTCAACAGGAATTATTTTCTATTCTTATTCGATTTCGAGAGCACAATTATGTCATCACTGGTGACATAGCAAAGATGTATCGCCAGGTTAAAGTTGTAGAGCATCAGCGCGATCTTCAGCGTATAGTATGGCGTTCCGATCCCAATCAACCATTAAGACATTACAGGCTCAATACAGTGACGTACGGCACAAGTCCTGCTGCATATCTGGCTATAAGGTGTTTGTTCCAAGTTGCAATTGAACACAAGCTATCTTATCCTGCAGCTAGTCAAGTCATCACCCGAGATTTCTACGTCGACGATGTCCTTACGGGCGCTGGAACCATAGAAGCAACTATACAGCTTAAACATGATCTAAAGAAAATACTCAGCGATGCTGGATTTGACTTGCGTAAATGGCTTTCTAACGACGTGAGTATTTTAGAAAACGAAATTTCAGATCAAGAAAATTTCCGGAATTTGTCTATTTCCGATTACAATGGTACTAAAACATTAGGTCTTCTGTGGAATCCCAAAGTTGATAGTCTTTAGTACACGTTTGAGGTAAAAACACCTTATACTAAACGAGTTACAAAACGAATAATCTTATCAAGCTTATCTCAGATCTTTGATCCTTTAGGTCTGATTGGAGCTGCCACAATTAAGGCGAAACTGATCATGCAACGTTTGTGGCAACTTAAATCTAGCTGGGACGAATCTGTTCCCATGGATATTTTTACCGAATGGACACGTTATCATGCTCAACTGGTGTCTTTAAACAAGATTGTTATTACCAGACATGCTTTAATTGTTGAAGCGATCAATATCCAGTTGCATGGTTTCTGCGACGCTTCACAAAATGTTTATGGGGCATGCATCTATCTAAGAAGTGTAAATGTTAACGGCGAAGTACTTGTACAATTGCTCTGCGCGAAATCACGTGTTGCTCCATTAAAGAGCATTTCACTTCCTAGATTAGAATTATGCGGATCTCTTCTGCTAGCAAGACTTTATCGCAAGGTTTCTGAATCACTTCTTGCTAAGGTTAATGAGATATTCTTTTGGTGTGATTCTACCATCACTTTGTCATGGATATCAGCTCAACCTTCAACATGGACAACTTTTATCGCTAATAGGGTTTCTGAGATCCAGGAGTTAACTGATGTTTCTCAATGGCATCATATTGCGTCCAGCGATAACCCCGCTGATGTCATTTCAAGAGGGGTGGAACCTTCAAGTCTGCTTAGCCTCGACATTTGGTGGTTTGGCCCATCATGGCTCAAGAATGATACAAGTTCGTGGCCAGAATCGAAATTTAGTCCTCCAAAGGCGATTCCAGAAGCCAGAAAAACAAAATTAACGTTTAAGGTACAAATCTTAGACCAGTCACTATTTAATCGATACTCTTCGTTGTTCAAGCTGCAACGCGTTGTAGCCTACTGTTGGAGATTTTATAAAAATACTTCAGCATTGCATAATGATAAAAAACACGGACCTTTAACTATTGAGGAACTAGATCACGCTTTAAGCATTCTAATACGAGTCGCTCAAACACAAGATTTTAGTCGAGAACTTGATGCGCTCATTAAAGGTAACAATGTACCCAAAGATAGTAAATTAATAAGTTTAAGTCCATTTCTAGACGCACATAATATCATACGTGTGGGAGGACGGTTAAGAAACTCGAATATTTCTTCTGATAAAAAATTCCCTATTGTGTTGGCTTCCAAGCATCCTCTAACAAAATTAATTATTTTACAAGAGCACCATCGACATTTACATGCTGGTACACAAGCTATTTTAGCAGCCGTAAGGTTACGTTTTTGGCCATTGAACGGTAGAAGCACGGTGCGAAGTGTACTGCGCAAATGCATTACATGTTTTAAGGTTAAACCTTCCAGTTTGTCTCATAAAATGGGCGACTTGCCTAAGGCTCGAGTTGTGCCTAGACGACCATTTGAAGTTATCGGAATCGACTTCGCAGGTCCAATAAATATTAAAGACGGAAAACTAAGAAACAGAAATTTGGTGAAGGCATACATCTGCGCTTTTGTGTGTTTTTCCACCAAAGCCGTACATCTAGAAATTGTCGGCGACTTAAGCACAGAAGCATTTTTGAATTCTTTAAAACGGTTTGTTTCTAGGCGTGGGTTGTGCAGAGAGATCTATACAGACAATGCTACAAATTTCGTAGGTGCGCAGTCAGAACTAAAACAAATTTACGATTCATTTTCTCGAGTAAGTGAACAACCAGAATTTGTACATTTTCTTGATAAAAATTACATTAAGTGGCATTTTATTCCTAGTCGATCCCCACACTTCGGTGGACTTTGGGAATCTGTTATAAAATCAGCCAAATTTCATTTGCGACGAATCCTAGGCAATGCCAATTTGACTTTTGAGGGACTATATACGATCATTACTCAAATTGAAGCCGCATTAAATTCCCGTCCCTTGACTCCCATATCAAGCGATCCCAATGACTACACGGCCCTTACACCAGGCCATTTCCTTATTGGAACGGCATTAACTGCTCTGCCTCAACACGACGTTCGGCATGTGCCAGAAAACAGATTACGACATTATAAGGTACTTCAAAAATTAGTCCAGCATTTTTGGACTCGTCGGTCCGAAGAATATCTGGTTAATCTCCAACAACGTACGAAATGGAGGACTGACGATACCACAACCAAACTAAAGCCAGATTTGTTGGTCATCCTTAGAGACGAGAACACTTCTCCACTTAACTGGAAGCTTGGTCGCATCAGCGAGCTACACCCAGGATCGGACGGCATCACCAGGGTCGTCAGCATAAAAACTGCCAGCCGTAGTGTAGTGCGTCGCGCGGTAAAAAAAATATGCGTGTTACCGTGTGAGAATGATTAAACCTGAACAATTCTTTGCATTAACTGTTTTGTAAAACACGATTATTCATTTTCATTTTTTCATGTGTTTATTTATTTTTAAAGTCATCACTTTCAACGGGGGCGGCATGTTGCGTTCCTATTTAAATTCGAATGTTGCGCCTTTCATTTCCGGCCATCAGATGTCGGCACCTCCCGGCTGAAATTGTGTGTGCGTTTGCGTGGACGAGGAATAGCGGATATATACGAATGACGACGAGATTCGCGATTGTACGAGCAAGCATGCAAGCATGTAAAAATTTACTTTTCTTTATATCTTGTGTAGTTACAAAATAAATACAGTTTATTTCGAAGACGATTGTTCTTATTTATTAAGAACACAAACAACATTTTACACCATTAGTCTTCAAAATTGTAGATATAGAATAGAACTACGGCTCTATAAATTCACTTAAAATTGAAAGAACCATAAATACAGAGATCTTTTTCGCCTAATTGATCTCATATTTTCAATTCGGTGAGTTTTCACCATGTGTCTTGAATTTTGTGTGTGATATTGTTTTAAATAAATCCTAATGTATGCAATCCTGAAAATAGATAGCAGGTTCGAGACTAACAAGTGCAGAAGTGTGTTTTTTTATCATTTTGTTATATAGACATAAAAAGAATTCTTTCGTTTCCGTATGCGGTGGCAATGGCGTTTTAGTGTACGCGAATGGCCAATTGCCAATTTGATAAACGCTCTAGGTCTGCTTCTTACAGTAATTCATGAAATACCGATTTCTGTTGATGTTGCCTGTGTAGTAAATGTCTTGCATAAACTGCAGTAGTCAAGCTGGGGTTTAATCACATTCTACCAATACCAAAATCCTACCTACCATTTCCTTATTCGAAATAAATAGAAGAAACAGGATTATATTAAGTGAATCTTGCATTAATATTTCTTAATAAAGAAATAAAACCTTTCCGGGGAATTATATTGTCGAGATGTTTTTAACTTAAGTATACAATATATACATATTTCTTATAGAAAGCAAAAAATACATGATGAGCATCGTTAGGCCAAGATCTATCCTATAAGCAAACGCAGCCCGAACCGTCGAGCTGTTCTCGAGCTACGAGTATGAGTGTGACAGACATCAGGCATTAGACAAACAGACGGACAAAGGGCGAGCAATAGCACCTTTCCTTCACAAACGAAATTCAAAATGCGCTTAAATCCAGTGATGAGAGCGTAGAGTACGCGCTGTAGATTATGCTATTATATGCGTGTAGACTATATAATTCTACTTTGAAAGCCTACTGTAGAACATGGCAAAGTTTAGATAAACATTAGAAATCTAGAAATATTTAGTTTTTTAATGGTATTTATTATCAATAGTGCTCAAAACATCTCTAACGTCAATAATAGCATTATGTGTCTTATTATTATTTTTATTTCTTGTTTACTAAACAGAATACTGCCTTCTAATTAAGTTATCTAGACAAATGTTTCAACAACAATAACTTGTGTAGGACTAGAAGGCACTAATAAGCAGGACAAGCGTGCTGTCAGAGACACTTTGGGGCCATCAATGAGTCAAATGGATTGCTCAATTCCTGCAATGCAAATGCCACACTTGTTTTGTTATCACAACCTTTTTATTTTTAATCTCAGGTCAATCTTATTGTGCTATATTGACAGGATATTATTTAAGAAGTTCTCATTGCTGAACAAGTATTTTCTTTCCAAAAAGATAAACTTGTATGGGAAGTATATGGTTCCGAATTTGATAGCATGTTAAAAATAGGCTTCTTAGGAGTATACCTAATATAGTCATGGAAGTAAAGACTTAGAAACACATGTTGTGTCTTTTGTGTCCCAACGTGGCCGTGCACTTTAGTCATAATATAGTCGTCTTATATTTTCCTCTCAAAATCTACGCAAAAGTGTTTTCTCCATTTTCTACGGGTGTAACGTAGAAGATTATAATTTAATCGTAAACGCCCATCACTGCCAAAAACGATTCAAATAGCCAAAAATCGGTAACCGTTTCGAATAGTCTGGCAAACTTTTATTGGAGTATGGTTGAAATAATCAAGAAATCTGAAATTTCACTCTAAATAACGAGGTTAGGGTGCTTTCCAGTACAATCGGAATCGACTATTTTCTGAAAATAGTTTTAAATTATTTTACATGAAGTTCTGAAAGGTTTTTCATTTTTCTATTGCTAACGGTTTGCACGTGCGAAAGAAGCATATTATGGTAATTTGTTTCACGTTCCTTTTGAAGAATTTTGCACCGCTTTTGTTATTTCCGTATTTGTTTATTCGCGATTGCTGCCTCTAACACAGCTACAATCTGCTTATTTTTAAGTGCAGCTTCCCAACTTGTTTGCCATTTCGCGCTACCCATTGAACTAAAACTTGTTATGAGCGAATTAACTAATTGCTCTTTATTACTTCAACCGGCGATAAAATTCCCCAGATGCGGCCAATCAAGTGGAGGCTCCTTTTTGTGTGGAAATTTTCCTCTCATCCAAGCTGGATGCACTCCCTAACCGAACGTATGAAATGCGAATGTAATCAACTTTTTCTGAGTAGCCCATGCATGAAGTTTAATCCGATAAACTTTGGCGAGCTGGGATGCTGCATGCATGTGATTTTTCGTTTCATATGAAACTGTCTAATTACGATCATGCGAATGTTTTTTGGCACGGCATCATTCAAATAACTGCATAAATAGGTATATTCATTAACTTAAATTGAGAAAAGGATGTTAGTCTGACTGTCGCAATGATTCACTGAAAAAGATAGTAATGAATTTAATACTATTACTGCATAAAGCCGGAATGTACAAGAAGGTATTCCGCTTAAAGATTACTGCTTATTACCTGCTTATTATGAATATAGTCAATAAACAACTTCGTGCTTACGCTGATTTAAAACGTATTCTTAAATGAGCATAGATAAAGTCGAGACCCAGATTTAAGACTTTGAGTATTTTGCTAGTATGCATTGCGTTTACTGTAGAACAGTACTACATGTTTTTATTTCTCTTTGTATCAGCAGAAAGAGTTTCTCTTCTGTAGTGTGATTGAGCAAACGAATTAATGAAATGGATCGTTATAAGTAGTCATTTTGAAGTAAACGGTCTGAAAGGAGAATATTGTTCTGCTAAAGGCAGCCAATAAGTCGCTTTTTCTAGTGAAAATAGCAGCTTAGCTGTCGAAAATTATTGCGGCAAGATGTTCATATATCTTTTAAATCTGAACCAAAATACACGCATCTTGTATTCAGTGATAGGTGCGTAAAATATGCCATGTAGACTGTTACGCTGTTAGCTACCTAGGCCGTTCATATCTACAGGCCGGCAGGCGGTGAATGTGACGTCACAAGACCGGTCCCATTATCTGCAGTGACAGTACTTCGCTCTGCCTAAAATACAATTTGCGAAGAATTCAAGCTTATCTTCACTAAGCGAGGCAATCCCTTATATAGTATGTCTAGCATTTCCTTAAAAAGAAGCATCTGGACGATTGTTTACGCAGCTATTTAATATATAAACGTAACATTGCTTAAGGTTTCAAGAAAAACATGACTTGACTTTTCTCTTCTCGTACGACGAAAAACGGACGTAATAGCAATTTGCATTCAATTTTTTGTAGAGCACAAAACTACCAACATTAGTTATCAGTAAATAAGGCCTAAACTTGAATCTAGTTATGATGTGAAACGTTTAAACGTGGCTGCCGATCGCACAAAATCCTTGATAATAATAGTTATACAGATGCGAAATTGTAAATAATTTGTAGTTACTTACGTCATAACAAATGGGGCTATTTTAAAGAACGCTGTAATTCATGAATCTACAAATCCAAAATTAAAATTCGGTGTATGTTCCTCACACGTAAAACAAATATTATAGAGATTGCTTCAAAGTAACCGTGTTTTATTCGGACAGATGTTTAAATGAATAAATAAAATAGATAGGTACTGTTACAATCCAAGATCTCGTGCTAAAATGCTCAAGTGCAAAAACTTTTATCAATATCTTACGAATCTTCGACCTTAGTGGATAGTACCACTCTTGATTGATTGGTTAAAGAGCTCGTACTGAAATAGTGACTTAAGTGACATAAGTCGTATGTCAAAGTGAATCCAACCCATCAGTTGTTTAATTTGGAAGCACGTAACATTACACATTATGGTACATAAATACCTATATTACCGGATCAATGTAGATAATGTAACAGACAAATAAAATTTAAAAAAACTTTTATACAATAATTAAATATACTTTTTGAATAAAAACAGGTACATATAAATAGACTTAAAATAACTCGGACATTTAAGAAAACAAAAATATAATGCAGAGCACAAAAATGTAACTGGTAATATTAAACAAGATTAAAAAAGCTATTTCGACGAAAATTTAGCACATTTTACTTGTATCGCCCAGACGTATATCATTTCATTTCTTATATTTAGAAACCAAAAATATAGATACATGTTATTCATCGATAGACCAAGACATATCCGACGATCCTCATCCGTTAAGCCGTTAAGTTATGAGGCAGACATCCAGACGGACAAAGTGCAGACAGTAGCGTCTTTGAAATATGGGCTAAAATGAAACAGAAGTGCATAAATGGTGATATTTTGGAAAAGATAGTTATTTAGAAAGGATGTAGATATTTATAAGTCTCCCAACATTTTCACTTTGAACTCTATGTATATGGGTACCACAATGCTTCTTACGCCCTAAGAATTTTTTTTTTATTTCTTCAGTAGAGTTTCACGTGATTGAAATAAAATTTAGTAACGAGATTCTAGACAACATAAAGACCAAAGCTAAATACGGACTTCTTATTTTAAATTATATTCATGCTACTAAGGAAAGGGTAAAATTAAGAAATTTGAACACTCTACAAACGAGGCATTTTGGCATGTATATTTTTGTTGCGAACTGTACTTAAGACGTTTCCTAATACCGTTGTTAGTAGTTTCCAACGGTCCGTTGCTAGACGGTTGCTAGGAAAACTGTACGATTTTTTACCAAGCTGTGCAATTTTTTTACCGTACGTAATAGGTATCTTACATTGATCGCAGACGGTGTATTCTTAAGTATTTGCTAGAGTGGTCGTAGGTAAATTATAGTAAGTAATACGTGTTGTTAATGAATTACGTACTTACTCATAGAATTCGTGTGTAAAATACTTTTCACGACACTTATTACGTAATATACTATTTTAAAACTGTTAATTTGTATACCAGGTGTAATATAATGTCCCAACAAAGTGACAACAGTATGAATAATCTAATTACTTCTTCTGGGTCAATTAGAAAGGAACACAGTACAAACTGCAATAAAATTCTTACAAAACCCAAATGTGTTGAACACAACGTTGGCCCACAGAAAGAGTTTCTGCGAAGAAAAGGCTTAACTGATTTAGAAATAATGGCACCTTTGAACGATCGGGAGCATATGATATTCATGAGAACCAATAAAGGATCATTTATTGCAGTAACCATCGTTATAATATAGGCAACACGTATAATTGTTCTAGGGACAATGTATTTTTATCAATTCTGAGTGCTAATTTCAAAAACACCTTGGGTAAAGTAACGAAATGACCCTGACGATTTATCGAATTAGGTTTGCAAATGAGTTGTCTCCAAGAATTTACCTCGAATAGAATTCCCGCACGGGGCAGTGACTTAAATTGGGCTTCATCGAAAACAACACCGGGCCAAAGGGCAAGACTGCACCACCCTCCCAGCACCAAAGTACCATGCGCGCCGAAGATAGCAGGTAGCATACTGACGTGCAA
Organism: Rhyzopertha dominica; assembly: GCA_025024175.1. Lineage (NCBI taxonomy): Eukaryota > Metazoa > Arthropoda > Insecta > Coleoptera > Bostrichidae > Rhyzopertha > Rhyzopertha dominica. Next base: position 47,379,243 of record QCXZ01000064.1, on the reverse strand, counting down.
TATTTCTGAAAGTTATAATACTTAAAATTTCGCACACTTGGTTAGTTACTTTTCAATGTAAATTGCCTATTTATTGCAATTAACAGCAAAAAATTAACCAGACTGAATCTGTAAATGTTGCCTGTAGATGTGCGTGAACTTCGTGTACAGAATATCCACTATTATTTCCAGTACTTTCAGAAAGCCATTTCTTAGTAAAAAATTAAAGCCTCTAAAGTATATTTGCGGTATATTTACTTTAAMGGCATTTTTAGTTGGGAAACCGGAAGGAACCAAATAAATAGTGTTAGATAGCAAATTGTATATGATAATATGAGAGATTTCAGAAATTACAAAATTGGTTGGAAAGAATACCTTGTTTTATACTTTATAAAAAAAAGTACGATTTTGTTATGGTTGGGTTATTCGGGACATTATACAACTGCATGAATATATTTATAAAAACTAGCGCATTATGTTACGACTGATTGTTTTCTGAAATCACGTGTGAACCAGTCCCAATGTAAGTATATCATTGTAACATCCCATGTTATGAAGTGAATATATAATATAATTTGTGTGGAACCTCCTAGAGAGCTCCCAAATTGATGGATAATCGTGCAACACCGCATCAAATCGATGCATAGCGGTCTCCCCAGGCGACGACATTATTCGTTTTACTACGGTAAAACTTTGCAGTCCCATATATCAAACGGAGAACATATTCGCGCTAATGAGAGTGTAGTATCTGCGACTGCTGCTTCCAGTGCGCTTACGGATAATAATAAATCAATTTTTCGGGTTGAAATTTCCGAGAGTTTTAAGCGGTTTTTTGTGTTCGAACGTATTTCATAATTATTGCCCTTATTCGCGGTCGCACAGGTCCCTCTGTTTTATTTTCCTGTCTCTGCCGCTCCTTTCGCAAATGGATTCGTATGGCTTTGCAGATGGGATTCGTACCTGCTAATCTGGGGATGGGGAGGGAATGGAACTATATGGGTGGATTAATCTTTCCTCACGTGCGATACTCGAGTGTATTAGCTTCACATCTACATTTTACACCTACACTTATCGCTCACCGCTCCGAATATCAGCATATGGGCCCCTTTATAATCCGCTCGTTTGAAGTTATATCGTCATTTAAAAGAGTGTAACTGAGAAAGTTACTGTCGTGGTCTTGCAAATTCCAGTTGATGCTTTGAATGATATGGAAGCGGGTAATAAACTTGACTAATTATTTGATTGATTGCTTGAACCAGCGTATGGTAGGCTTTTCTGCCGCTCCTGATATATATTGTCGAGTCGGCTGTTTACGCTGGGTTACACGCTTGTTGTTAGTGGGCTCTCACATACAAATTGGAAGACTATGACACCTTTTATCATACATCAGCATTACAGAGGGTTTTTGAACTCCTGATGCCGCACTTTCTCGAACCTTTTACGTGGAATTTCCTAGAATCGCAAATAGTTATTTGCCGTAAATCTTTTAGACTTGTACAGGTAACAGCTTGTGCCTACACTACTGATTTTAAATTATAATCTAGAAAAAAAATCCAGGTCGGGTGATCGTGGCAGGAATGAAGTTGTTATACGCCTACTAATCCAATTATCGGAATTTTATGATTTAGCCAATTTCGCACATTAACGAATTCGGTGGGGCTCCATCCTGTTTGTAAAATGACACGTAGGTATTCGTTCAACATTTTATTTCCTTTCGCGTTAGGTTCCTAATTATTCTCTGATTAGAGAATAATAACTTTCTAGCATTTCTAAATACATTTTACCATTACCAGTTCAAAATAATGGACCTACAATTGTGTTACAAAAAGTTTTAACCCCTAAATTAAGTCTCTGAGAAACTTGACCTTTTCGAATATAGTATGAGGACGCGGTAGCGCACATTATGTTTATTCAGATAGCCGTCCAGAAAGAGCGTGTACATTAATCATTGAATCAAATATTCTTCATTAGACATTGACTTATTATATTTTTCATCAAATCGTCGCATAATTGTGGTATTCTGCCGAAGTCGTATTCGTCGAGAATTCAGTAAAAAAAATTCTTTTTGTTGTAGATGTTCCACCCAAGTGTAACATTATTTCATCAAGTATCCTTTTCTTTAAATTTTAGGATCTAGATAGGAAAAATTTATCAAGCTCCAAAAAATTACATTTTGTTCCTTTCAATTTAATAAGCCACCTGCTACATTGTACCCTCTTATTGATCTACTACCCCGCACATGAGTGAAGTATGTTTACATAATAGGCCTGCAGCCTCCATTTCTTTATTGCAGAATATCATTATATAATAGATTAATCTGCACCAAAAATAATAGACCGGTCTTTTTTATTTTTCGCAAAACGCTTAGTTAATGCTTAAAAAAATTATGTTTAGAGTTTGAATCCGTGATGTCACCGTTCCCTGGTGTGTAACTATGTGAAGTTGCCACGCGCATTATGCTATTAGTGCGGTCAGTCGAGATTAGGTTTCTAAAACTTGTCGCACAACCGTTCCAATTTTATTGCCCAAATTCACAACCATAGTTATGATTTATAACAATCTACATGTAAATATGTTTAATACCGCGATGATTTAGTCGTTTATACTGTAAATATTAAAATATAATATATATTAAGCGAGAATTACAGTGTGGATGACACCATGCCATCTAGTGGCAGTACGGCAKCATCCACTCACCTCTGTGGAGAACTAATATGAACGGCAGCCCACTATGTTGTGGGCGTTTAAAWGGCGCCAAACGTTTTCCAACGACGATCAGTTCTCCACAGAGACGAGTGGATGATGCCGTTTTGCGAATAGATGGCATGGTGTCATCCACACTGTAATTCTCGCATACACATCGCCTATCCTGGCGTATATAAGGGAAGCCAGATCTATGCCGTGAGCCCTGTTGTCTGCGTTGGTACTATATCTGTGCTGAGGAGGCTTTATAAGCCGAAACAGGTGTCCACGGGTTGTTATTACTATGCTTGAGAACTGCATTCTTTGCAGAAATTTTCGTTGGGAACGTCTGCCGGCTTTTAAACTCTCACAACATAGTGGGCTGCCGTTCAGATTAGTTCTCTACAGAGACGAGTGGATGATATCGTATTGCCACTAGATGGCATGGTGTCATCAACACTGTAATTCTCGCATACACATCGCCTACTTTGGCATATATAAGGGAAGCCAGATATATGCCGTGTTGTCTGCGTTGGGACTATAGCTGTGCCGAGGAGACTCTATAAGCTGAAACAGCTGTTCACAGGTTGTTTTGACGCAGGCGACATGGCATAGACGTAATTATGTTATTATTAAAATATATTAAATTATTATATTAACTTGTAGTGGATATATAGCAAATAGAATTCAATTTATCCCCGCAGCAGGATAATATTTGCGAGAAATCGAACGATCTTGCCAAACTAGACAAATGCGAAGGCGTCAAACATGCAGCACAGCATCTGGCGCATCGGGGCAATAGCGGAATGCGTCACTAGACGTGGTAACGAATCACACAATATTTGAATTTTGCAGAAAACCTTTAAAGATAAATATAAGACACTAAAACATTACAAATTAATTTTCAATTAGGTCCAGGCAAAGTTGCACATATGTTATAATAACAACTTGCTGTCAATAGCTACAATCCCATTACAAACTGCGAGACTTCTTGTGAAATAAGCTTTCAAATCGTGTATCATAAGATGGATGGTACCACTTAAAATTCTTGAAGGAATGCGTACCCCGCTGACTAAGTGCATTTTATGGAAGATATCAAAGGTTGCCCCCCCCCCCGCGCGCAAAGTTTCCTTGTTTTTTATATAAAATTCTCCTGTGTTCTAAGTCACTTAAAATGTACTGTAAATAATCACCCTGTATAGCAGTGTTTCACATATCGCTCATTATGGAACTGAAACAGTATATAGCATTGCTCTTTAATCTCAAGCGGCCACTTAAAAAGATGCACCTTCTAAAAATTAGTCATAACAAACTATCCGGCAAACGATAATTCGTCCTTTGGAATAAAATCCAGCCGCAGTAGCACCCGAGCGAGTTATGACAGCAGATGCATAGCGTACCCCTCGTCGACGCTAAACCTAATGCAAAGTTACGACTTGAGGAATCTGTTCTCGCGGGGTCGCTTTTGCTGCACGAGATTGTCGCCATCCCTCTCGTTACGGCGACCGTTACTAGGAGTTTTCATCGCTTAAGAGCATTATCCGCGCAAAGATTATGCACGTAGCAGTATTATACGGGTGCAGTCTCATTTTAATTAAGAATTGTAATTATGGCTGCTATTAAGCGGAAAGTTTCAGACTAGGAGGTAAAAAAGGAAGGAGAATAGTTTAGTTAAGCCTCATTTCAGCTGCTGAACTGGTGGAACGGATAAGGGATGACGGAGGAGCCTGTGGAATTGGAGTAWTTGTGTAGGCTGTAGCGAGCKTAAATGGAATTACGATAGAGATATTATGCTAATAAGCTGTGTGCCGTTACATATACRAAATTATGTAAATTCTCACCTAGTATAGCACCATCCTTTGAAAGTAATAGTGTTACGTTATAAGTAGATACATATATGTATTTGGATTGCGACCAAGATGAGTATGGAGAACCAAGTCCTATATATCACTTACCTAAGTTAGATAGCTGTAAAATGCATGTTTGAAAAACAAAAAAAAATGCAGTCCTTTCKAGAAACWATTAGTAAKCACAAAAATATCTCTAGAAAAGCATAAGCTATTTATTGTGCTGTTTACTGCGCTTAGTAGACTAGACTAAACACAAAGTTCTTGAAACACTAGTAGTTTATAGCTGCTATGCTTGCTTCAATKCAAGCAGAGCCATCCGTATTATTTATTTTGGACCAGGTCAGAGAAGGTTGGTCAATATTTTGTCTAATGGTACAAATATCTCTTTCTTGTGCTCCGGCTGCTTACATTACTTGGAATAGATGTTTATGTAAATTTTAGTAATTACAAATCAGGATTGCATTCTTACCGTTATTCAGATAATTACCTTGGATCTATTAAATATCCGTAAAACCTAATGTGACGGAAATATAGGTTTAATAGATATGTCCTGTGCTAGCACTACTGAAATAAAGTAAGCTAGAATAATAATGTGGACAAATATTGGCAATTAGCGGCGCAACCCACCCGCCTCTGTGAGGAATCTGTAATCTGGACTCTAGCCCACCTTGCAGTGTAGGGCTACAGATTGTTCTCACGCTGACAACATGGCATATGCTTAATATTGCTATTCAGAAAGCTACCCTTATAGATCGTTTTCAGCCTTATTTGCTGCGGCGCCTCACTGAGCACATACGTATCTAATTACTCACGTCATTCTTCAATCATGAGCGATGCTACTTGGTGAGACAGGCTTCAAATCTCTCGACTGCGTCAGTTTAGGAAATAGGGTCGACAATTTGGCCGTCTTAGAAAGGCCATATTCCGGACAGGAATATTATGCCACAAAAAATGCAGTACCCGCAAATTCCGTGAAGCTATAGAAATCTGTAAATACCCTAATATTCTTAACTGCGAGGATGGATACGACCTTCCAATATCTGGAATCCTATCATGCGATAGGTAGGTAACCCTACCTTTAAAGTCTCTCCCTCCAAGTATCCCCATCCGCTGCATTATACCAGGCGCAGTTCCATTTTATCCTTAGGATTTAGTTCAGCTTGGACGTGTTTCTCCCGTTAAGATCTGCCATATTCTATATTCCTGCTCAGGAGATGTTCCTTATGAGAGCGGACTAATCGTCGACGCCATTTTCTAAACTATGCCAAATACACTAAAATTGCAATCTGTCGCTGGCCACGAACGCTTAAACTTTGACATACAATATATTGTTTGCATACTACCACAGAATATTGAAATTGGTCCTTTTCAGTTATACTATGTCGGTTTTGAAAATTAGACTGTACACACGAGTACTTATAGTACGATATACCTATTTACTATTAAAATGGCTGCTACTGAAATGACGCCGACACTTCAGGTCCCTTTTGTATTTTATTTCTCTGTCTGTTGAAGTGTTACTTCTTACTGTTTTTTTCTGATTTCTTATATATTCTTTTAAATGTCGTTGTCATGAAGATTTTCTCTCACCGCAACGAGTGGTATGTTAATTTTATTATCTAGGTATTAGGTATCCTTTTTGGCGCTTGGATGTTTGTATGTATTCCTTGTTTTTATATCGTGTCTGTTTTACTGAATGGTTCGCTATATCTTATTGTGTTTCGTGTAGTACCACTGAAGCATATTCTTTAAGCAAAAGAGCTACTGGCATTCCTGCTTGAAAGTAGATGCAACTGGAAATATGTCTTTTATACTCCAAGGATGGTGCTGCATAAACTTTTTGAATTTAAATAACTTGCTTTGAACTTACGGCAGATTCAATTTAAGTCTGAAAATGCTTACTCGAAAACGCCTGCTGACGTCACAAGTATGTAAGCAGATAATTAACGATAATTGAAGTTACAAGGTGATAGGCATATTACTGGAAGAGACATAAATCCAACCGAATGGTTCCATAAAAGTAAATCGTGAAAAATTGCTTCACGGAAGTCCTGTCAAGATGATATTTGCTAGCTGCCAGACTAAAATTTGTTATTGTGCGATGCAAAAATTAGCAAAATATTGGTAAAGCTGTTCCTTTTCCCTTATTTTTAACTGGACCAGGCGCTAGAGACCTAATAGATGAAATGATTGCGTATAAGCTGAAATATGTTTTATGCCAAGAGGTTGATAATAGTTATGTACATTTGTATATATAAATATAAAATCGAAACATCTAGAGCTCCGGCAACACATTTTCAAACAGTTTGTGTAAACAAATTTTAGTTTTTCGCGAATATCTCAGAAATTACAGGTCTAATCGCAAAAATGGTAAATGGTAATTTTAGTTGTTATAAAATTTGAGACCCAAAAGATGTGTATAGTCCCGCCCCCCTCTTCCCACACCCTTTATTTGCAGAGTTATAAACAAAGAAAAGTAATTCATCCGTTCTTGCTGTCACAAAACTGCACTATGCTGCAGAATATTTGGTGTATATATAATTCGTAATTCTGTTTGACAGTATACCGCAGACAACACTGCTTTAGAGTTAACCACCAAGTACAAAGATGGCTGGGGAATCCATTGCCACGAAATTGAGGTTGGGCATAAATACCCGAATGTTTACTACGAGTACCTACAATGCAGCTAGCACCACAGAACAATTGATAATAATAAGTTATTGTCGTCAAGTGGGCCTTTATTGTTTTCCATTTTGAACTAATTATCATTTCGAMTGAAATTATTTTGGCAGAAGATATGAACGAGTGTGTGTATGGGAAATTTGCGGAAATAGACGAAGTATTAGATGAAGATGAAGAGACCTTCAATACTGAAGATGACTTGGCGAGGAAGCTGATTTCAACCTTTCTTCAGCCAGAAGGAAGAGCAAGGTCTTAGATGTAAATTTATAAATAATAAACCCGTTGGTCATGACAGTTTTCTAATTTGTTGTCATGAAATCATTTCCTTAATATTTCCTTCCTCGGCAATGTGCAATTTATTGCTTGTTAGCCATTCACATTTTACACTCAGCACACACAGAGGGGTAACATTTTATGTTTATAACTCGTCAAGGGATGGAAATTAAGAATTACAGAGACTCTTTTTGTTATAAATTTAGTAACAACTAAAATTGCTCGCTATCATCTTTAGATTAGGCTTGTAGTGTCCGAGATATTTGCGAAAGACTAAAATGTATTAAACAAGTTGTTTGAACAATATATTGCCGAAAATCTCGATGTTTTGATTTTATGTATAATGATTATTATTTACCACATTGGGAAGAATTTAAGCTAAATTCCAGCTTGTAAGCAATTATTTCATCTGTTCCCTTTTTATGTCTCTCGCGCCTGGGCTAGACATCAATCAGAAGAAAATAGATTTTGGCCCACGTGAAAATAAATAAAAAAGCGTACTTACTACTTTCCTTCGGCCCTTTTATTATGCTTTGATCCCTTGGAGGTGGTAACAAGGTTCGAGGAACCTTTTTGTTTAAAAGTAGATTGCTACTATGCGATCAAGAAGCAATAAATATTTGCTGAAAGCATTGTGTGTATGTTGATATGTATTATAAGCTTTCGAATCTAATCATAAGCTATGGCTTGCGTTTAAAAACCAATAAGAGTGTTCGTATCTGGTAGCGAAAAATGAAACTTATAATTGCACCCTAAAACTGACAAATATATCCTTTTTTAATCAGCCTATCGCTAACTTTAAATCTTTAGACGTACTCGCGAGACAACTACGAACATTTCCTAGACCACCTGAAGCAGTGTTCTGATCGTTGATTTTCCTGTTTGCCAAAGCCGCCTTACCCACGCAGGTACATAATTCATCTGTAGCACAAAAGCAGTCCCGAGTGTATTAGACTGGATGCTGAACGAAGGCACACAACACGCATCTCGAAAAGGTGCTGAACTTGGTGAATGGTCCTGTGGAGTAGCATCTAAAAGGGTGGAAGTTGATGAAAAGGAACAAAGGGGGAACACGCCTGAAGTCCTGAACTTGAGCAATAAAAAGGGAGCCGGCACAAAACATCTTTGTGACCTACACCTGCCGCCTGGCAGCAGTTTCCACTAACTTCTCGAGGAGCATTTCAAGTTCTTCCTTTAATGCCCCCGAACCCCAGACTTGTTGATATTTGCATAAATCTCCGGATCGCTCCCTACTGTTTGCTCTTCTTTCAATTATTCGCTTGCGTTGGGGCTTTGCCCCCTATTGATGTTTGGAAACATATTAAAAGTACCGGCATGCAAAGGCGGATATTAACATCAATCTCGTTCCAAAGAAAGCTTAATTTAATATTATTTCCGAATCGTTTAGCACGTGTTATGATAATAAGCTGTATTTGATAATCGATTATGCGTTTCACCATTGGGTGAGTGTTATGAAATGTTCACATATTATTTTTCCCAATCTAGCAAATACTGCAAAATGCTATAAACTGTTACTTTATACTGTTCAAGGTTTTTGGTTTTAATTTAATAAACATAGTTATAGAAACCATTAATCCCGGATAGCTAAGTTAAAAGTTGCTCTCACTGTTACTTACATACTTGTAGCCCCCTTTTAGTAATAACGAATTCAAGTAATTAAAAAATAAGAATAAACGATAATAATAAAAATGCACAGACAAAATATGTATTAAAATATTTATTTACTACATTCTACACACACACCAACACAATGTGCATTACAAACAGATTTAGAACATTTTGCACAAGCCATTTCCGTTTTCCTGTCACTAGTACTCGGGCAAATTGCACACAGGGTTTGTTTTGCAAGTTTTGGTGGAAGTGCAGTACCTTCAATGTTTTGTTCCTCCGTCCGTAAAATATTTCTTACAGCGGAAGACAATTTCTTTCGTTAAACGTCGATCCATGTGCGCTCTTGCAAGCTGAATTCCGATGTCGCCGAATGCATTTTTGTCTATCACATTTTAACATTTGGAACATACTCCAGAATGTATACCTGCTTGAACCAGAATACCACAAAAAATCGCATTGACCGTCTTCTGGTCTTTGCTCAGACTGAATATGTGTGAACCATTTGATCAAAGATGTCCACACATTTGGATTTTTTGCAGCAAACGAGACTAATGCCTCATTTTGGTCGAAAGCAAATTGTGAACTTAGCATTTATATATTTTTATTTGAAAGGAATGATGGGGAACCTCTCTTTTGTTATTAAGTAGTGATCTGAACTGATTTACCATGATGTCTGCTAATGGAATACTGGTACACCAATCGTCCATAGTTATACAAATAGTACGTCCTGTTTCGTGAATACATTCTGAGAATCTCTTGACATAAAAATTTGGTAAAGCTTCTTGGTGTGGTCTGGTTTCTTTCCTAATATATGGAATATAGAAAGTTCGTGAACCACACACTGTCACTATTTTTAATCCCTGTCTGGCTTCGATGATACATAAGCTCTAAAAGTACAATGCCCTCGAAAACCCAAGAGCTTCTCATTAAATGTAGCATTTGTACAATTTGATTCAAGTTCTTCCTATGTGTCACAAATTGGTGAATATTTTATTTTCACAGTTCTGTGATTTTATGATCAAATTCTATACACGATAGCTAAAAGCGAAGCATGTTTCACTTATAATACTGCGGTATATTTCAGGACAATATTTTGATCACATTTCAGCCGTTGTAAGGTGATTACCTTTCCTACATCCTGATGTATAAAGTAGACCAAAAAAAGCAAGTATTCCAATTATATAATTATAATTATAAAAAAAATTATAAAATATAATTATAATTTTCACTATAGTAACTTCCTTTTCTTCTAATCTCCCAACTGGTGTGCAAAACTATCTTGTTGGTTATTTCATCAGAACATAACTATTTCTTACCTTTCATTTCAATGGAAATATTTTTTGCTTCAACTTTTGGACCAGGAATTCGTAAAACTAAATTTTTCTTGGGTGTCCGGTTCCGAGTAAGCGGATCCGTTTTTTCCCTTGATAGACTTATCTGCATTCTGAACAGCGGTCTTTGCAACCTCATTTTCGTCCCGGCACTCCAAACTCACTTCCAACATCAGACTGTTCGGATACGTGGTCCTCAAATTCTTAGTCACTACCATTACAATCATACTCAGATTCAAATTCGTCATACCAACGTAACACGGTTTCTTCAAATTTAGTGCCGATTGGTTTCTTAGCCGTCTTAACAATAAAATCATTTATGCTTACTAGGAGTTACACTTCACCAATTACTGGATCAAGGACTTAACACAAGCGTGTTTTAAAACATAACCTCAAATGAACATGTTTAGTGCCGCAAAACTGCAACCTACAACGCAAAAAAAGGAACTAGTATTCTAATACTGCCTGGGGTTACTCATAACCCCACTAAGCATTCCAGGGTTAACTCTAGATCACTTGATACAAATAACTGCGTCGCGTCATTACACAATTCTCGTTTATACACGATGTCGCCTAGGACAGGAATGGACTATAGCTCAGTTTATATTAGAATTTTAGAAAGATGTTTTAAGTAAAAGTTGTACCAAATGAAGCTCTGCGCGCTATAAAATAATTTTGCATTATGCAGAATGTCCCATTTGGTGTAGTAGGTAACAACTTTTTAATGCAACACCATGCATACTTTCTAAATAACTCATTTTTTTTTAAACACAAGAGTTCTATTGTGCTCCGTTTCTTGTTTTCATCTGCACTTTTTCATTATAGGTAATAGAATTTTGTGACGTTTTGGGGTAATTAGAAGGTTAGATACCTTTACTTTCGCCTTGAAACAAACATTTCAGTGCATTGATTCTTCTTCTACATATGAGGTTATTTCGACATGTTGGCCACAGCTGACAACAGTATTTAATGTATCAACTGCAATGGACTATTTAACACAAATTTTCAGTAAGAACTGATTTCAAAATAATAGCTTTATTTTGATTACCAATCTACTTAAAAATCTAATAATACGTAGAAAATGCTGAACTTTGCATTAAGTTTACGAGGATTGGAGGCCGCAGTAGACCCTGCAGTTTCATTCTCTATCTACTTGTTGGCAAAATTTTGCTGTATGTATATAATTATTATTTGAGTTACAATAGATCGTGCATAACATTGCATCGAATTTTGGCATATTTGTGGTCTTCTACCATWCCCGCCAACTGCCAGCTGTTTGCGCGGCATAGTCCTATGAAACTGCATTCGTTTGTTTCTTCGATCATATATATGGCTAGATATGGCATCAGTCCAGCTTGTAGGAAGGTTGTTTGAATTCAACCAAAGAACTTGTGTCAGTGGTGTAGAGTGTAGAAGGATAATGCAGAATAAAATTAATAATTAAAATTGTAATGTTGGTACATGATAAATGAACCAATCCGATTAGACATTCCAGCTTTCGGAATTGTTTCACTCCTTCGGGTGCTAAAAATATTTGTAAAAATACACAACACTTACTTATAAGTGCAAATATAATATTCACACAACCATTATAGTGACGGACCATATAACATATAACTGGGGGCAACGCAGGAAGATTATTTAATTATAAAATAATCATACAAGAACATCACTGAATTATATGGTAACTGAAGAAGCAGCGTAACATCTTCAAAAGCTTGTCAGAACTAAAATGTTTGTATTAGGTATTTATTATTTTGACCTACAGCCCAATTTTACATTCTACATCATAAAGTTTATTCTAATTTACAACAATATTCTAAAATGAATTAAGTAGTTTATAATTAACCATTAACAATTATTGTTAACATAATATAGGTATAAAAAGGTACAAAAATATCTACATAAGACATAACTGTAACTATGTAAGATACGTATCGTCTACTGTGAAAATTTCTGCAATTCATCTTATTAAATCAAGAAGTCACGCTACGCATTGTGGAGAATTAAGAAAAAAAATATCTCGTCTACGCCACTAATATGTTTACATGTTCGCATGAGGTCATCTTTCGAACACGTGCTCTAACATTTGTTACTTATTACCGATAATAAGAGCGAGTGCAGGCTTTCTAGTACCGTCTTTTACATAAATAATATATACCTTAACCATATTCACACCTTTCCATTAAGCAGATTTTGTTGAAAACGAAAAAGCCCCGTATAACCGTGTAAAACCAAAACATGTGACTTTTCCGCCAAAACTGACGACGATTGAATCGCAACCAATCACAGCTCCGGACCCCGATGGAACCTCTTAAGAGGGGCGTTTGCCTAGAGCGAATCGGGTCATTTTAAGTACCTACCGTTTTACATTTTACCGAGTTATTCGAAACTTTTTCGAAGTGAAATTTCGACATGGCAATGACATAGCTACATATTTCTTTGTACACTACCAAAAACATGAGCACGATAAATGAGTAAAAACATCAAAAAAATCTAAAACCGCAAACCCTTTCGCACGAATCCGTCATGAGAGCGGAATGGGAATGCCCATCCCCACCAGGTCCGTCGCGTGGTATCCACTGAATAAGATACAATCCAGTCGGGAATGATCGAGCGGTATACGATTTATTCCGATATGACTGGATTTCTTTCACATTAATTTACTGTCTGCCGAAGCAATGGGGAGGCGGAAGGAAAATTATTATAAAAGTTCCTCCAGAAATCATAGTCGACATGCAGTTAGAATGAAATGTTATATAGTTCATATTTACAGAAATAAATGGGTTATTCCATATTTTGAATAACCTGGTATAATATCATAGTAAGTTACTAATATCATGCTTATTTTTTTTATGCACACCCTACAGTCAGCAATTTTCCGAATATTAGTTTAGCCCGTCTGTTGATCGTACGATCTCTCTCTTACGTCCCATGTCCCGCTGGTAATACGGGTTGCATAGTTTACATTTCTGCCCGATCGCTCCAAGTAAATGCCCCTCCCGAAATTTACTAATTTGAGTGAAAAAAGCCAGTGATTTCTGCTTTCTTGCAGTGGGGGAAAGAATGCCGTAAGCCGTGGTAGGGACACGTAAGGATACCTCTTAAATTGGCAAAACTTTTATTAAAACTCTTGCTTTATACTAAATATTGATAAAGCTAAACTCCGTTCCGTCTTAGGTGAGACACCCTGTAGATAGGTGGTTCCACGTTGCTTTTGTAAGGCCTTGGGGATAGATTGTTTGATACTAGAAAAAACCTGGCAGACCTGTCACATCTCTTCTACTAATGCTGCTTAGCTTCGGTAAGTGCTTAAATCATTAACTTTGTTACCCGGCCCTCGTACGTGCGTAGTCCACAAACTGCCCTTAGTATCTTGTTGTCCCACATCCCGCACAACACGACGCGTGATTCGGAGCACATAAATTATTAAAGAGTGTTGCCGGCCCCGCGTCAAGATGACCCTCTTCATCCCTCGTTTTAGTGTGCTCGGCTGCGGTTTGGACAAACGTTTAGCTTAATTCAGTGGCAATCATTCCGCGAACGTTCCGGCTTCCACCGTATCTAATGAAACAAATTTCGTGACGTTGGTTTTGGGCCCGCAGTGGCCGAACTTCTGGGAGTTGGGAGGACTGCGGATAGCTGAAATAGTTCTGAATGTCTGCAGCTGGAGATGCACCGTAAAGGCGACAAATTTAGCTAAGGCGTCCGGCTATGAAATGAATTAGTAGCTGCTGTGTTTGCAATGCACATACAATTACTACAACGTTGTAATTTACTTTATTTCAAAAGCTCTAAGCTTTAGTATTTCTATGAAATTTGAAAGAGCAAGTATTGTAGAAAAAAAGTAATTGTCTAAATTATACCTTGAAATACCGGTGATCTTCCCTAGTATCCAAAAATCAGGTCCCATTCTTTAATGGAAATTGCTTTCTAGCTCTTGGTTATATTAGACCAAAGTGATTTTTCATGAGTTGGTAGAAAAATTTTGCTACATTTTGGATGCTTAGGCCGAGTAGGCGTTAAAATCTGGCTGCCTTTTTGCAATCTAGCCTTTCGAGTACGAATAATCCAATCCAATAAACCACAAAAGAACAACACGAAAAGTGGATTGGACACTAAAGACAAAATCCAAACCTTGATTAGAAAAATAGCCTTGATTCTATTACAAATAAACGTTACTAAGTGACTAAAGCTCAGTGTAATAGGTGATGTGTCAGCTATATAAACAGTGTAACACCTAAAATACCTTGGGGATGCCTGCGTTACGAGAATATTCAAACCAATGGCAATATTTCTATGAAAATTTGCAGATTGTAGTTTCATGCCGCATTGATTGGGCATTTTAATTTTTTTTAATTAGGTAAAATGAATCTTGAAGTGCATATATATCGTACGCCATGTTAAAAAAAACAAAAAAATACTTGTAGGTAGAGAATTTTAGGTCTGAAATTCGAATCTTAGGAGTCACCGCCAAAACGCTTCTATCCAAGGTTATTCAACTCGTGACGTCAAGTGACATGTAAACATTATCGAGGAGCGTGCTGTTTAATGGTGTAGTATCATTCTTGTATTGGAAAAGCTTTTGTGTGGTGTTTATTGAAAGGACGGCGTAAGAGGTAGCACCAAAAAGTGATTTGTTTAGTTTTGCAAGCATCTATTATGTATGGAAACAAAAGCAAGTGTTGTTTTGTACATGGTTATAAAAGTACTTCAGTCAGTACAGCTAACAAAATTTTTGCAACCGTTCGTCGACATGTTGTTTATGGCCCCTAGACGTGATATGTCGAAATTGCAATGTTTGTTTTTCTGTTGTTAAGATCATCTTAATTCTTACTATAAGTTTTATTATTTTTTTGGGTTATAAGGGTTTACCATTCAGTTTCCATTTTGTTATAGCTTGAAGAGGATATGAAAAATTATATGCGTTTTAAGTTGATAGATGGAAATGTTATAATAAAGAACGACGTTGTTCCCCATACATTCGACTGTTATGTTTACAAATAGTATGTTTCCTACAACCCACTGTGATCAAATTATCAATGCTACGTTAATTTGATAAAAAGTTCACTTATGCAGTTGCTTTTACGTTACTCATCTCCGCCGCGTTGAACCGCTCGCCGCTGTACACAAATTACATWACAATGAACATGCCTTCTGGAGTCGTAACTCATAAGTATTTCACTGTTTCTTGGCGTATTTTAATTTGCTTGTCACAAAATGAACGCAAACAACAAACTGATAAATTGACGGGCTGAGGCTGACGCGTGACGCGCTGACCCCAGATGTAAACAAGCGGCCATTTACAAGATACCTGACGTCACGGCCAATATGTTCGCGTTTTGGCGGGCCCTTTAAATAGTCACATTTTTAATATTAAAAATTCACCTTACGATCCATTTTATCGAATTTATAAGTTGTCACACTTGTTTTGTGGATTAGATGCTACCTATTAATATGCAATTTAATAAAATATAAATACATGGCAAATACCCAATTCCATCAACACCCATTGACTATTTTATTTGAGGATATGTAAGAGTACTTGTGTGGCCACAAAATACGATCTGAAGAGTACAGAGTAAGAGAGATTGTCAAGCAATTCTTCTGGCTACACTTTTCAGCAATTTAAGAATTCTAAGGAGAATTGAAAAGTGTATTAAACAAGACAGTGACGTGTTTCAACGTTTATTAAGTTCATTAATTCGTTTGTATATTTTGTGCTATTGTAATTACTATAGGCTTGTTTTCACCACTTCTGTTCCTGTATTATTCTTTTTGTTGTTGATATTATGCACCTTTATTTTCATTTTATTGATTCGGTACTTTAGTCAGTACTATTATTGTGGTTTCCGATTATATACTTTGTTTTATTATTAGAAGTAGTAAAAGTGCTATAAAAAAGAATGGTCTCAAATTTTCTTAAACCTTTTAATAAAAACGAAAGAGCGTTACATTCTTTTTCTGATGGAGTAAAAACAAATAATCCGTACTATTAGAAAATCAAGTTGTCTGGAATATAAGTTTTAGAAAGTTAATTAGCCATAATTAGTAAAAATTTTTGTCAAAATATATCGTATTTTATCTAACAGTGTGCATCTGTGCTGTCTGCTCCAAAGCATTGTCAAAGTAACTGTTAAAGTGAGGAAGTCTGGAAAGCCTAATGAAACAGCTACTGAAAACCAATTCAAATAACTATTGCGCTATGGTAATTATAATTATTATAGCTGACTGCGGCAAACTGTTCTTCACTACTTTTGACCTACTGGCAAACCAGAGTGTCGTTAACATCGGCATACAATGATTTTGACTAGAAATAAATCAATCCATAAGTAATGTGGAGTTTTTCCACAGCTTTAAACTACTCACCAGTAGCAACATTCATAACTTTACGATTCAAAACGAAAAACTTATTTAACAACAGCGCTTTTATCTTGGATCCGCTAAAATCAGAACATTAGGGCTAAAATCTCCTACTCCAAAATTATGGAGCCCCGTTTCCTTTGCAGTCGATTCGGCTTTTTAGCTTCAGCGGCCCCTCGTGGGAAATTAGGAAGGCAATGCTTACGTTCACGGCTAATAACGGCACCTACGAACATCTGCCTKCGACCATTTCCGAAAGCGAAGGAGAGTGTTTTCATTTTTTCCACCAAAGCTCGCATTATGGCAGCGAGCCCTTTGTACGAAGCTATTAAAAAGTTCCTGTGTCTTGAAAGCGCTGCCCTTGCCTTGACCGGAGTCCGAAGGAAAGTAATATAAAAGCACGGGGCTTTTTTAATATTCAGCAACAACCTTGACTGTAAGCTTTGTAGTAGGTACGGATATAATTTATACGGGGCCCTTTCATTCGCTTCGCCGAGGTTTTTGAATCTTCATTGGAATCTCGGGTCTGATATTTGGTGGATGGCTTTATGTGTGTAAACAGAAGGTAAGTTGCTGCGTTCATTCATTTGCAGCATTAGCCGGTAGCTTATTGATGAAACTTCATAATTAGGCAAGTTTCTTGTATGTGAATGCCTTAAAGAGACAATATGTGCTTTTCGCTCCTGGATCGGTAAACTTATTCATTGTTGGTCTGTATATAATACTTGGAACGGCAAGATACTATAACGCAAACTACTGTATTTCCTTTAACAATGAAGTAAACCGCTGCAAATTGAATCAATACTTCCACATCCAATTATCAAAATGACATTTACGCTTTTATTTCTTACACTATACGATCAGTAATCAGGTTTTGAGCATTTTTTCTCTACATATTTTTTTCTAAGACAAACAGTTCTCGTGATCTTAGTATAAATTAAAATGCATGTCTATGCTGTGCTGTCTGCACCTCAACCAACTGCAGATAGATCTATTTTGCTGTCATTACAGCTCATCAGTGCATTTTAGGTCGCGTGTAGACCGCACGGCATAGAACTGTTTTTTGCAAATAACTCGAAAATTATTAACTTACCAAAAAATTGCAACAGTGCTTTCAGATCGGAAATTTGATTTTCTATATAATACTAAAATTTAAAGAAATCGTATGAGCAGGGTCCAAAATACGTTTTTTTGGAAATATTTCGAAAGTGTCAAAATTTGGGATAAATCTTTTAATACACTTTTTATTAGAAATTTTATTCCCTACCTGATGGTATTTTCATTTTTTGAATACATACAATTTCCCCGCTGTAGGTAGTCGAGTTTATATGTATGCCAAATTTTAAGTTCATATGTTAAGTATTTCAAAAGTTATCGCGTCCACACACAAAATAACAGACACACAGATCCACAGACACACATGAACACAGGCAAGAAGTTTTCTTTGCTCAAGTTTTGTATTTTTACGTTTTCAACCATTTTAAAGCGAATGAGCAAATAAAAAAATTTTTGAGTTTTTTTCACGATACAGTACTTTCCATCCGTTGGATGTGCTTGCAAACGAATCCCTTTTTCACCTATTAGGTATCTATTTGAATGGGAAGACTTTAGACAACAATTAAAAGTGTTTAGGTCAACAATGCAGCAATGTGGCTATGGGAAAATGAAGACAAAATTGATTATTCGAAGAAGATTGAATAACTTGAACTAAATGTTTTACAGTTGACGAAGATGACAATATAGGAAAATATAGGTTCTTTATAACGGAAGCTCCGCATCAGATACAGTATGGTGTTCACGGAGTAACAGAGGCTGGATGGACAATTTTATGAAATTCAAGAGGATAAACTTCTTGAAGAGGCAAGATAATCACAATTTTGCATTGTTTGTGCGATGTGGCGTTGGTAAAAATATGTTTACTTTTGTAGGTAAGTGCATCAAAATTTGACATCTAAGCATTACGAATAATGCGAGTCATTCCCAAAAGTACAAAAAATGTCAAGTATTTAAGTGCCAGAAATAAAGTTCAGTGGTTCGTCTCAAGCAGTCTCACAAAGCGAATTGTTTGAGGTATTATCAAGTAAAGCGGATCAAAAACGTTATGCTTTTGAGAGCGTGCAAAGCCACGTGCTTTTAAGATTTACCGTCTACTTTCTGATTACTGTGTGTTTAATCCTGTATATAATTATTTTGGGCGCACGTTAAACCAACGCGTTAGCGCAGGTCGGGATGAAAATGTTTATAAACCCTTAAAATTAACAGTGGGCTCGCCTGATAAAATAAAAAGCTGAAAAGCTCCTTTCCAGAGATAAAGAACTTAATCGGGAACTGTGGTTGAAATATGCTAGACCGAACGATAAAACCTAATAGAACAAAAAAATTAGAGAAACCTGCTTAGAAGAAGAAATGTGCCTGAAACAGACAAAGTCCCACCAGAAGCCACACACTCGTAACACAATTAAATATTGCCAGGACCAATAAGAAGCAAAGCTTGTCCAGATATATTGAAAATCCTAGACCGGTATTGATAACAAAGCCAAAATTGTTGGAATTAGGCCTATATGCCTACTGAAAACATCATTAGTACCTACTGTATGGACACATTGTACCAGAAAAAGTTAATGAAGAATTAAAAAGAAGAGAAGATCTTGCACACAATTAATTTGACTTTAGAAAAGGACTATCCAGATAATGAAAGTTATATGTGTTGACAATGTTGTACATTAAAAACGCTTTCATCAGTATGGCTCCATAAAGTAGCATAATTGGCGAGATGAAAAGAAGAAGCATAAAGGTTTCATAGGTCGATGACTGGAGATTGAGAACAACATAAAGGTTAAAATACACAGGGGGTGACGCAAAAGTTCACTTAAGGCACCCTTTGTGCTATGCTGGCCTGTTAAGCATGGAAATACCGACCGGTACATATACAAGTGATGTTGATGATGTTGTCCCGATAACGATTGCAAGAGAGGAAGAATAGATAGTCAGGTCAGGTCAGGTCACGGGGAACATGGGCTAACACTGGCACCAGAAAGACTTGGTGATCTTCGTAAGACACGTGCACTAGGTACATCAATCGTAACGCTTTTAGGCTATAGGAAACTCAATACCGATAGATCTCATAGTAAATAAGAGAGCTGTAGCAGAAGAGTGCAGTACAAGGACTAAGGGGGAAATAAATAATCAAATAATTGAAGTATGGTGAAGGAAAGAAACGAGTATACAGAACATGCGATTTGTATCAGGGGGATCATACCCAATATAAGCTGGGAAAATAGAGAAAACGTGACGAAATAAATTGAAGAGTAACACTACAAAGATGCTGAAGGAATGTGACTGGAATTTCGCCGCATACTTAATGCACTTAAATAAAGGAATAAATGACCCACGTCGTAAGTATTGTTAGCTAATTGATTCCGAAGAACATACGATGTTCGTATAGATATAGATATAGAATGTATAATGCAGTTGGCGGATAAATAACCTGCTAAAAACGTATGAAATCCCGAAATAGACATTATTTAAAAGAGAGAATAGAAAAAAAATAATGTCCTGGAAAGTGGAAACAAAAGGAAATGAGGCCTAACAACGTATAAAAATTTATTGGTTCCAACAATAAAGGAAAGAAGGGTTTCGCGGATAGGATCCCTTCAGAATAGAGACAAGTTCAATATTATCTCGTTGCAAGGTGTGTAGTGAGAAAAAAGGTTGAGATGTAAAGTAACTCTATAGTATTGGTTCATGTCTGTTATAAGGATATAAGAAAGACAGAAGTGGAGTATATCGGTAACCAACGTTAAAGTTTAACTTTATTTATTACTCAGTACTATAGTTAAATTGTCTTGTAATAATAAAGTAATTGGTTAATATATATTTTTCTACTAAGCACCACGCGGTTGCAGATTTCAAGAAGTGCCTCTAACAATTAGTGTAGGTGCTCTCACTTACGATACGGTGCTCTTGAAGTCTTGCACTACCATTTCTGAGCATTAATTATCTACTATTATCTATTAAGTAAATACCTTTCTTAATAAAAAAAAAACGATGTTTTAATGCAAAATTTAAGTTATTGAACTTTTTCGTTAGTTATCCCCATACCTCCCAGATCCTACCTGGATCCAACCCTGGCTAGAATGTTTTGGTTTACTCCAATCGTAATAGACTTTTGACAGCTCGGCAGGTTATACATATCGGATGAGGTAACCGACAAAATGCGGACCGTTTGACACATAAATCTCTTACATCGGAAAGGAAATGTGCGCCAAGCGAAACTGCATGCAAACAATTTATATTCAGAAGACATTTGATGCGATAGCGGTGTCTGCAATACTCCATTTGCCATTCCAAGCACGCGAGCTGCATCGCTTTTTTTGCGTTGTACCCGATTGATATTCTAATTGGGGTTGTAGTTATATTCCAAGTGGAAGAACGAAAGCGTGGGCTTGGGCGAAGGCTTATGAATGGTGGAGTCGTGCAGGTTCAGTTGAAAATATGATGAACTAATTATAGGGAGCTCTCTGAAGACGGAGAATGTCACACAGTTATTGTCTGTAAAAATTAAAATGCTGTTCAGTTAAACGTGTAGATATTCAGCTGCAGTCATCTTTCACATAATATCTTCGAACAAGACTATAATCAAAACTGGAATTTTGTTTTATTGCAGAATAAGAAAGAAAACACTCTATTTACGCTACAAGAAGCAGCATTAAATTTACGCGAGGAAAATAATTGATAAAGTTAAATAAAGTTATTCAAACTGGACTAGCAATATGTCAATTTTCATGTCATGGGTGATGTTAAAATAAAATTTAAATTTTGTCAAATATTTAAAGCATCATTTTTATATTAAATTATTTATAAAATTCTTATTAAAGGCAACTTCAAGAACTACATTTAGATCTTTTTCAAAAGGGTTTAGGAAACAACGTATTTCAAAATACGTAAGAACGTAAAAAACCTTTCGCGGCCAGAGTCAAATGAAAATTTCGGTTGTTTAGGGTTAAACCGCGATGGTTTTGGAAATAGGGTCGACGTTTCGCCCACTCTTGTGAAGGGCTTCATCAGGACAGGAATATGGAATACCGCACAAACTGAACCAAATCCCGAAGAAGAAAGAGAGAGTTAGATTACGCCTGGTTTTTATGTAGGCGGATGCGATGCTTGGACGAAAGCGAAGAAAAGCAATTGGAACTGGACAACCAGAACTGCTAAAATCGCCATCACCTCCTCAGTATCTGGAATACAATCACATAAAGACTTTACAGTCTCTTCCCTTCTCCATTTAGGCACCCCCCCCCCCCCGCTGGCATACATCAGGTGGCATCTGACTCAGTTTTTTTTTCGCCTTAAGAATGTACCTTATCCTAGTGAAGTCTAACCCAAAATGATCAAGACTTCAGAATAAAAAGCCCAGTTTGTATATACTAATTAGGGTGTTAAAAAAAGTAAGAAACAGTGCGCCTGTAAATGTTCCACATAGAAAGGTACAAAACATCATCTACATAACAGTGCGCCAACGAATGGGGAGAAACAATTGCTTTCGAAAATCTATTTTATAAATCAGATTCACAAAGAGTTCAGCCAAATGTAACTTTGGTATAAAATTTTTATTATTGAAACGGAAAATAAATTTATTTACATAGTGCAAGTTACATTAACGAAACTAAATCATAGATAAAAGATTTAATTTGGTACAGTTAACTTATTTAAGTTGATTTAACTTTATTTAGAAGAAGTCAGTCTGAACCATTTTAAATATTACAGTGCTTAAGAAATTAAACCCTTTATTTACGTAATCATTTCTGTCCAAGCTAACTACACTGTGGAGAAGTTACATGAATGTGAAATCATAATAAACGGTTGTTATAAATATCCGATACGGCCCGGCCTATCAGTACAAAATAAAATAACTTCTTCAAAAAAAGTAATCAATAATTAACATATTTATAAAATCAGTTAGTTGGAAAAAGATCAATCGTGCTATTCATTTGTGACTGAATATACCGTTATCTACAGCGTTCTGCCGTTTTCGGTCGCTACTATTGTTGTTTTGGTTTGTGCTCTAGCTAAGCATTTGTGCATTGTATTTTTTCTAGTATTTTTATATCCCATGTCTAATCTAGTATTTGCCATATCAGCAATGCTCGTTGAGCGTCGTATACGTTGTATATTCCTGCCCATTGTCACGACACAATATCTAATCCTTTCTTGCACTCGTCCATTTTGCTTAAAAACGGAAACTGATAGACGGACACTGTTTATCTGCACCCAAAATACGCACCGTACGCGTACGACGTCAGACATGACCTGACCTGACCTGAGGGGCGTGGCCTTCATTGAAATTTCTAATTCATATTTTGCCCTTACTTGGGGGCAGATATAATTCCTTCTTTGGACATGTTTCCCAAAATTTGATGCTTTTTTGAGCTAGCATATTTCTGAAAATTGTCCTAACTCTCCATCACCTTTGTCGTCTTTTGGAAAAAATAATATTTCGTTTGCTCTTTTAGAACCAATGGTTTTAAATAACAGGGTTGGTATCTGAACGCTGTAGCGTGCACTTTTACCGGCGCTAGTAATATTCTTTAAAGTATCAGCACACGCCATCTGTTCACAGAACTCTCCACATATTTCTTATAACTTTTTTGTGACAATTTTGATTCGGGACTAGTTGGATAATGATACAAGTGGCTACGTGCGTTTCACAAGTTTCTTTGACCACCTTGCTAAATTGTTACAAATTGAGTTGAAAACGTCAAAGTATATCGGCAAATTTACAATCTCTAAATCATTACAAGTGTATTAGCCACAGCCAGAGCAGTAACGAGGGCGCGCACCAACACAGGTATATACGTATCTTTTTTTTACTGTAACTTAAAATTTCGCATTTCTAACGCTTGCGTGCTGTACACACTTAACACAGGCCTCAACTCGAACTCTACTCAAATCAAAGTCAGGACCGAGCTGATGTCGACTACGAAATTGGGCCAAACTCAAAATTCAGCATTATTGGAAACACTTTGGGAGTGTACTATTATCGTACTTTTTTTGTTTAAAATATCAAGTTAAAGCTATTTTCACATTGAATATCTATATAAAAATCGGGATTGTTTTTTCTAACTCCGTTTTGTACAACATTAATTATACATCTGTCAAATTTATTTTCAATATATAACTTTACCATACAGTTTTTTTGGATTTATTGATTAGTCAGTGTGTGCATGCAATTTTTGTTTAACAATCAATTGGCCACTAATTTTTATCTATTCGAACGATGAGCCCACCCCTATCTCCGGACAACCACACGAGCCGCCGTACGCTCTGTATAACCAAGTAGGTTATAACGCAAATAATATTTTTGTTGATTTGAGAGAAAATGCAACTAGCAGATTCTTATAAAAATGAATTTGTCTGAAATGAAAGATATTTTAATTTATGGGTGTAAGATATCTATAGTTGCTTCATTATCAGCTACCATCAAATGAATGCCTGTGGAACACATTTTAAACCTTGATCTAAAAGTTTAAGTTGTTTATTAGAAAAACTAGTTTTTCGTAAATATATGTAAATTATGAAAGGCGAAAGGTTGAAAATGTACAAGCGGCTTGTTTACATTAGGGTGAATTTTAAAGAAAGGTCTTTTTTGATTTATTTTTTTTTATCTTTATGAACTCAATCATGACACATTTGGTAAGTAATTATTTATGTCTGAACTTCGTAAGCTGAGACTAAAGTCCCATTTTCAAAGCAACCTGGGCTGCTACGCTGCTGAATTGCTACGAGAACTTTATTTCTTTTATAAAACTGCGTCCTGTCTATTGCGAATATCACATCTACGGCAGAGGGTAGAACACCATATAGTCAATATAGGAACATTAACAACGAATAAAAAATACAAAATACTGTAAAAGGATGAAACTTCTATATTTTCGATATAGCCGCAACTGCGCCATACCTATTTCAAAATATATTTATATTGTGTATCTGAACAACCCGGATAAGTTAAAGTTAAGCCAATTTTTGTTTTAAACGGAAGAGGAGTACCAGAAGAAATACGCCGGAATGAAACATCCTTTATAGTGGGAGTGATCTGCCCTTTTCTTATGTTTTATATGACAATATTATGATACGTCTAGCATTCATTAATCATGTAAGATGAATTAAAGTAAATAAAATAAATACATAATGATGTGTGAGCTTTTCCTCTACCGAACATCGACTGACGTATGCGCTTTTGTTTACAGTGGTGATTCCCCAAGACGTACAAGCAGTCGAGGGCAAAAGMGTCAGCCTACCCTGCAACGTGACTCCCCCAGGCCACGACAAAGTCTACATGGTTTTCTGGTTCCATCACGGTTCCGGTTACCCCATTTACAGGTGAGTTAGTTAATGGAGCTTACCAGGGCATAACCTGTTATTTTCGCGCTGCAGGTGTGTTAAATGCGAACCCATATCCTTTAGCATATGACCTTTAACAAAGGCCGTTGAGCACGTTATATTCTACATCCCGTTAAGGTCGGCATATTGAAAAGTTCCGTCTCACATTTGCCGATTTGATTAGAAAGATATGGCGTGTGGGCCCAGTGGTCGCTTATAGGTCAGCGTAGTCGTTAAAGCGTTGTGTTTGAAATTACTTCCCAGTAATAATTAATCCTAGTCTACAATATGAAGGGTCAAGTTTAACATTAATTCGGTCAAGGGTTAAATCATTGAGCTAGTATTTAATATACTGAACCTCTTAGAACTTTAAAACAATAAAATTTAGTAAAAAAAACACTGGTTAGATGAAATTAACAAAATATAATACCGTACCGGATCAATAGTACATTTTTGAGGTTTATTCTTTTCTGAAAAAATATGGCGATATTACGTTTGTACATTTTAATTTTCACAATAAGCTACATGACATTTGACAATAATATGCGATACAACAATTAGGTGGAATCAGTTTAAATGATGAACATAAGAAAAACCTACCTGAACCATCAGCAAAAGTCATTAAACCATTCGTATACGCCATAAGGCTGATTGATCAGCGGCTAAAACGGACCGCTAACAAGTGGTACAACTAAACCGCTATGACAAAAAAATAAATCTTGTAACTGGATTTTAAAAACCGAGAAAATACCACTGTTCTGTTGCAATATCAATAACGCATAAAGTTACCATCTACAGTATTATTCGAGAATTGTGATCTGTGCGCATCGATGAATTTATTTCACAATATATCGAAATAATTTAGAATTAAAATAATATTAAGTAGCAATTACTTGTATTATTGTTCAAAAAATAGCTGCTGTTAAAAAACGGCATCCTAATTATGAAGAAATTGTTAATTTACGAAAATACCTCCGTCTGAACTATTTATAAATAACAAAGGTGTGCGCTGTGTTGTCTACACTAGAAACAATCCGAGGACAGCCGTTTCGATCTATTAGATCTCTTCAGCTCGGCTATAGTCCCAGTGTAGACAACACAGCACAGAAGTTTTACTCCATAAGTAGGAGGTCAACGACATAATGTCAGTAGGCAAAGCCAAACACTCTCAGGGAGCAACATCCACCGGCAAGCCGATGAGCGCCGCCCCAACGAAACGTCTGGGATCGCTAGTGCGTCTAGAAGGGAACTCCATTGACAAGGTGTTTCAAACGAACACTACCTTGCCGGCAGTAAGTAATTACTCACTGGAAGGTATGCGACACCAGGTTGGAAACAACGCGTCTTCTTACCTGGACTGGTCACCTCTATCGCGCTACCTAGAAGTCTGAGCTACGAGCGATTATAGGCATTCGTATACAGGATGCGGCACTTAAATCTGGACAAATTTAGATTTGAATTTCCCGCCGTATAATTAAATTGTTCCGCTATAGATCTTTATTACTGTCTTTGTTGTGTGAAAGCCACACACGTATAGTAAACCTAAAAATGATCAAGACGTTACGAACAAATGCTAAGTACAAAATAACAACTAAAGAGCCGCAATAATCGAAGGTCTTCTCGCTGGGCTTTCGGCGTAAATAATTAGATGTTTTTTGGGCACGCGAAGTCAACTGTGTACGATATTGTTGCTGTATATAATGTTTCCGAGAAATCCGAAGAAGATTCAGCTAACGTGCCAAGGAAGAGTAATAAGCAAGAACCGGCCAGCCGGACTCCAGCAGTCGGGCAGAAAGATCTCAGGCGTTGTGTGGCATCATGGTCACCCCTAATAAGGCAGCGGCCGTAGACTTACTTATTACATCGAGATCTGCTTTTTTTATAAATCAACTAAAATACTGAGACAAATGATATTTTATAAGCATTACGACGACCACGTACCTTACAAAAAAATCTTATGTACTTACATTATTTCTATTGAAACAATTTATTTGGTATGTTTAAATATATGATACATCATCTCTGAGGTAACAATAAATGAACCTGATATGCCAAACAGTTTGGTAAGATTTCCTGAAATGTTAAGACATGCATACGTAACAAGAAAGAAGCTGTAAATTAATATATTTGGAAGAGTATTTCTAAAAATATAGTATTTAACGTTTTTTATATTTAAATCTAAGGCTACAATTTATTTGAACGTGCCTTGAAATTATTTAATTGACACGAGAGATTTTATTGTACATTTTACACCATTATTGCGTAAGTAGCAATATAGTTGATTCTCAAAAAAGAAAATCCGATTCGTTCGTATACAACACTTAAAATAACGTTCTGTTTTGTAGGTACTTGCCGACATAAACAATCTCAAATTTTTCAGATATTCACATCATCACATCTGCATCACGCACAAGTTCAACAACAATTTTATATGGCACTCTACAGTTTATTAAATTGTAATAAGGACCTGGTCAATGATCATTGCCTTTCATTAATGTAAATTTAATGCATTTAAAAGCAATTAAACTTTCGACCAAATTTAAATGCAACAGGATCGCTAATATAAAATATACCTGATTCGTCAGACGTCTAGGTAGTTGCAGTTAAATGTCACAAAATAAATAGCAGCTGGTGTAGTATCTTCTGAATTTGACAAAACAATGATTGGCCTTTTGGTAGTGCTTCACAGACTTTCTCAAAGCACGAAGTAGGAAGTTGTAAATTCATTATTGAGTAAATTGTAATGCAAATATATATTATTATTATTATCAATCCGCAGTTTTGGTTCTGACTCGAAAATTTCATTAGCGATTATTTCAAAATTTCTGCCGACCATTTGCCAGTAACAGCGTAATCTAGATTCCAAGTTATGGGTCTAAATACTGCACTAGCGCAAGGAGTATGTTATGTATCAGTCCATTCAATTTAAACAGAATCGGCCTTGTGAGCGATGTTGCCAAATTGATGCGGCCGCGCCCTTCTTAAAGGTGGCTATGGTTGTGACCTTCAGTGAAGGTGACGTCATAACGCCGCATCAGTTGTTACGAAAGAAATTTTTGTGTTTTTACGAATGTTGTGTAATTGTAGATTGTGATGGTGATGAAAACAGGTACACACAAGCCATTGACTCCAAAACTAGTTATTGGATAACGTCGACTACTATGTTCGGAGCGTAATCAAAAGAGTTACTAACGAGTCCTCACTCTCAATGTGGCTTCTTTATGTACCGCAATCGAAGTAGCATTTGCCGAAATGGACAGCCCTGCTTTAAAGGTGGCGTGCGAGCGCTTCAGGCAAGGGTCGAGGCGGCCATTGCGACTGGGAGAGGTTATGTGGAATAATTTTACTCTGGATAGGTCACAAAATTGATATGTAAACGGAATTTTTGTTCAGTTTAATAAGAAGATCTTAATCCACAATTTCTTTATTTAAATAATCGAATTGGTTTCGAATCTCTTCAGCTAGGGCTACATGGTATACATTAGATTATTATATCTTTAGCTTATGTTACTTACAATATGATATAAAACTATTGGCTAGGAGGCACCACTACAGTGAGGTGGGATTTGTGGAACGGCATATGTGAGACAGACCGGAGGACAGTTTTTTATTAGATTTAACGAGCGCATTAGATCTTTCGAATTCCTAAAGGAAAACTCAAATTTTGTTAAACATTTTATTTATACAGGTAACTTGTTCTCTTTGAATCACTACAAAATATTACACATAGAAAAGAAAGGCAGACTGTTAGATTTCAAAGAAGTCTAGAGACTTATAAGATGATTAAGAATGGTAATGTAACCACCCTCAACGAGCAAATCAATTTTCCGTCCACGTCACTATTTTCAATCTTACATATACATATAAGCAGTTTCTGTTCTGTGTTATATTGTAAGCTTGGATCAGCGAAGTGAAAAACACGAGGTAGCAACTAGGGAGTGGGGATAATAAAAAAATGTAAACGTAACTGCTAAGTGAGGCATATTGATGTGCGATTTGGTAAAAGTACATTATTTTAACAATTTTTATAATAATTAATTTTTAAATCATGGGTTCGAAGTTGTTGGAGTAGGTGTATCACATTTGCCGCCATTATTTATGATAATATTGTGTATAAAATATGGTTTACTTATACTCTTTTGAATAGGAAGTCGGTCATATGCAGAAACCACGTATTTCGTGATTTTGGTCTACTTGTCAACATGGCATTTTCTTTTACCTAGTTGGGTTAGATGCAGCATCGCCCTAAATTATTTCATCTAGAACGCTTTGAATGTGAATATTCCAAATTTTGATTAATTGAATGAGCCTGATGTACCCCACTTCATTGCCGTTATTTTTCCTTCTAGCCAATAGTTTTATATCATATTGTATATAATATATACTAAGTATTATATTAATTTAATGAATTTAATGAAGAAGGATTGTTAACGATCCGAAAGCGGTTCCAATACTTGAATGAAGGAATTATGGGTTTACACTTTCCTATTCTACTAATATACCTAATTTACAAAGAAAATCAGAAATCATTCATAGATTTTTTTATTTAAGTTTTTAAGAATAAATTTCTTTAAATAAAAATGTTAATGTTAAGCCCCGTACCCCTCCCCCATGCTTACCTCCCAGGTACATCATTCCACAAACAATCCAACAGTAATACACCTGGGAGGAATATCAGTCTCCCCCAAGCTAATCTGAGCTCATATATAGATGAATTCATATAATTAAAGAAACGTGACTACTAAGTACTGCCTCTCACTTTCAAACCTCTTTGATCAGGCTACAGAGTAATTTATTGCCCTAAAGTTCACCAACCACTATCACATTCGGTTACACGACTATCAAACCCTGATGACCCCTTTCGTGTATTGGCATTTCTTACTTTGTTGCGGAGTGATTGTGTTCTGTAATGTAGTAAAGTATGGACCGATTCGAACGCATCGTTTCAACCACCAATCTTTACTACAATTTAGTATGCGCGTTCTATACCAAGCGTTATGAAATCTTGCTAATGCTTATAGCTACCTAAGAATTGCTCCAGAAATTCGGGAAACATTCCTTCAGTAGTTTGCTGAAAGAATAGCCAGCGCTACTGCAAGGAATTATTAAGAAATTATATTAGAGAACGGTCATGATGGTGATAGAGCAAATCTGGCTTTAATTAATGCCCAAATAAATCTAACTGAACGCCAGGTTTAAGCATTAATATGACATATGTAGGTATGTACTCGTAAGGTGCTAGCCTAAATTCCAATAAATGTACATACATATTCACATTTTATGTTTCAACGGTTAGGTTCTTAAATATACAGGGTCCGCCACTTAAAACTCCTCAGGCTCGTATTTTCTTTATTTTTTTTTAGGTACAACCTTAAGTTATATATGAAATTGTAGGTCTTTTTAAGCTCTTTAAAAATAGAATATTGGGGATCAAAAAATTTTTTTGTTAATTATCATATTTTGCAAATAAACCTAATTTTTGTAAATATTCTTTAACCTTACCCCGTATAAAAATATTACTTTATAGTTGAATACCGCCTTCTATTTTCTTCAATTTGTGTCTTTACTATGTATGCGTAATTTTTACTCCTTCTTAGTGAAAAACAAGAAAAACTATTCGCCGCCATTTTATTTAACAGGGTTGTTCAGAATTTTTTAAGTGTTACGTTATAGCTTATTACGGTACAAATTATGCCTACATACCCATCGCTGCACACAAAACCTCAAAATTTGGAGTAACTTTTTAATAAATAAAGTACAAAGTTCGTTCTACAGAGAGAGAGGGGCTAGAAAACGAAACCCTGCGATGAGGCTAGTTTGGTTTTCTACATCACGCTCTAGCCTCATCGCAGGGTTTCGTTTCCTAGCCTCTCTCTCTGTAGAACAAACTTTGTACTTTATTTATTTAAAAGTTACTTCAAATTTTGGAGTTTTGTGTGCAGCGATGGGTATGTAGGCTTAATTTGTACCGTAATAAGCTACTAAAGTAACACTTAAAAAATTCTGAATAACCCTATTAACAAAAACGGCGGCGACTAGTTTTTCTTGTTTTTTACTAAGAAGGAGTAAAAATTACGCATACATGGTAAAGACACAAAATGAAGAAAATAAAAGCCGGCATCCAACTATAAAGCAATATTTATTATAGGGAGTAAGGTTAAAGAATATTTACAAAAATTAGCTTTATTTGCAAAATATGATAATCTGCAAAAAAAATTTGGACACCCGATATTCTATTTTTAAAGAGTTGAAGAAGACCTACAATTTGACATATAATTTAAGGTTGTACCTAAAAAAAAAATAAAGAAAATACGAGCCTGGGGGTTTTAGGTGGCGGACCCTGTATATAAGGTGTGCAAAATTAGCGTAATTCGTCCATAGCTCAGCTGGAGTTAAAGATTCCTTATTTCCATTCTAAAACTTTTTGAATTATACAATGTGAACTGTTTCGCTTTGGATGCACTTAATCATAAGCTTGTACTTACACGCACATTCGTAATTTTAATACATATGTATTACATTATTATTTTTATTTACTATTAATAAAGTTCTAAAATGTTGCGCATTTAATCTGATTATTGAAATTGAAATATGTAGGGACACGAATAATTGTGAAGTTTCAGCGCTCGTTTCTAGAATGAAACGGTAGTTAAGATTGGTAGTTGAAATGATGCGTTCGAATCGGTGCGTAGTTTAGTACATTTCAGAACACGATCGCATTGCAGCGTAGTATAGATTGCAAGATAAACAATCTTATGTCAAGGGGATTAAGAAATTATCTTCTACATTATTTCTTAAATGCGTTATTTTATATTACCAGTAGGTTATTCTTCCTAGATGTCCTAATTTAAAAGAAAAGCTATTTCCAATCAGCACTATAGTTTATATGAAACTAAGCGTAAGTCGGTTTCGCACATACGAGAATGCTAGACTGCGCATTGTCCCCAGTTCCTTCCGAACAGATGAACAGCAACATAGACGTTAGGTGACATTTCGACCATGGACATAAGATAAATATCATGCACAACGCCGAGAGTGAAGTAGCCAGTATTTGAATAAGCTGTGGTAATACAGTGAATACTTACTTCACCATTCTCATAATAACAAACAGTATAATTAAGTAAAAGCAAAAAATTTTTTCATACATATTCACTTCCAATAATCCTCATTCAAATATCAGATACTTTACTATCAGTGTTGTGCAAAATCGAAATGTTCATTCAATAATTCCTTTAAATGCCAAGAATGCAGTATAAACATCAATGTCTTCTTACTCAAAGCATGTTATGAATGGTAGTTTTGTATTCATACATGTATAAAGCATACCTATACACACTATACACATACGCACTACATACCGCCACTCCAGTACTATTAGGTAGTAGCAATTGTAAAGACATGAGATTTTCCACTATAGTACAAGGAAACATTCTGATCGATGGGCGTGTATTCAAAACATACTCATCCGTAAATACCGAAAGCACTTTTCTCATAATAAACATAAATCCAGGGTGGGATCGATATGACGATTCGGCTTTCACGGACGTCTGACAGGTTAATGGAGAAGTAAATGGATGGCACGAAAATGATCTGAAAGGAAACTGATGGTAATAATAAACTAGTTCTTCTAATATCCTTTGTAATCATTATCGCTAGACGGAAAATGTTGATCCAAATGTTTGATGGATTACCGTTTAGTGTTTGCCTACGTGTCCCTGCCTTCTCATTTACTTCGAGCTATAGTTGACCATTATTTATGTTAGAAGTGCAAGCACTAGGTATGCGCTATTATTGATAGTTGTTTAGGTACTCTTAAAAATAACACGGCGCATTAGATTTAAATATAATTTAATTTGCGAGGGGCTTTACATATTTTCCTGTTCCCGTTTGAGCCATGACTCATGAGTCACGAAAACCAGTGGATTTCAAAAATCTCAAATAGGTTATACCCTGTGCACCTCATACATATTTTTCCAAAATATAGTGCAAATAATGTATCTAGAAAAGAATGGTATATTACTGCCGTTCTTGAATGAAGTCAAAATCTGGACTTTTACATTTAGCTTTAAAACAATCAAGGCTATCAAAAACTGATTTGATAAATAAACTCATCGTCAAGGTTGAATCATTTTTATCTAGTATATTTCTAGACAGTGCCACTGTAAAACCACAAATTAAAACCCGTACAAATTTTATTTTTACACTTTGTGTAGTAGGTAAGTCAACGCAGGTCAACTATTGTACTA
The DNA here is from genome assembly GCA_025024175.1 of Rhyzopertha dominica. Lineage (NCBI taxonomy): Eukaryota > Metazoa > Arthropoda > Insecta > Coleoptera > Bostrichidae > Rhyzopertha > Rhyzopertha dominica. Next base: position 47,345,826 of record QCXZ01000064.1, on the reverse strand, counting down.
CTTAAAATGCATGTCTGTCCTGTGCTGTCTACACCTCAACCAACTGCAGATAGATCTATTTCGCTGTCATTACAGCTCATCAGTGCAGTTTAGGTCTAGTGTAGACAGCACGGCATAGAATTGGTTTTGCTTATATACCAAAGCAATGGTATGATGTAAGTAAGAATTTAAGATGGCAATGCCATCTGTCAGCATTACACTGACATGATGACAAAGCCACCTAGCTGCCTTAACGGGTACTACTTCCTAAAGGAAGTGACCTGTAGCCTGACAAATTGGCATGCAATTGCATTCTTCAATTTGACAGCAGGTCCCCACGGCACTTTTTGCCCGCTAACAGTTGTAGCAGAAGTAGTACCCGTTAAGGCAGCTAGGTGGCTTTGTCATCATGTCAGTGTAATGCTGACAGATGGCATTGCCATCCTAAATTCTTACTTATTGTACTACTTGTAGATACCTGATTTACTTCACGGTACAATATGAAGCATAACAATAATGGCAGCCAGAAGAATCTTAGGTGCAATTCAACAATAAGAAAATATAGTAGCGATAGTGCATGTTGATTTATAAACCAACTGTGGAAACCATACATGTTTTCAGGCAATCCCTTGGAAATTGTTATTTAAAAATTAAATTAGTAATAGAATGTAGGAAATAAGCTTTCGCGGCCCGAGTGAGATTTAAGTCTTGGTCTTTTTGGGTTAGATCCAATCGTTATGTCGTTGGCACGTTTATTATTTGATCTCACGTCTCTGACACTTTGGTAACCTTCTTAAATTGCCTTAGTTACCAACATTCTGATATAAAATTCAATACGGAAATCAAAATCAGCAATTCTTGTCGTTCGTACACTAGATGGTCGTCTATCGTAAACCGATACACACAGATCGGTACTTACTTGCGTCTCCTAATGACGATCTGTTACAGAAATGTTGAGTGCTGAATTCTCTTGCTCACCGTGCATTGTCAAGTTCTGAACTTTAAAGGCAACTGCAACACTTACGTATCAGTCTGACCAGGAACGGTTGTAACAACCGTGAAACGGGATCTACCCTTAATCGTCACCTTCATCGGAAAACAAAACCAACTCTCGAACCTTCGAGTTACAGAGAGGCTCTATTACATCCTAAAGTTCAAGTGTCGTAGACAGATTTGGGAGAATTCTTAAGAAACAATTTATTCGAACTCGTTTCAGCTCCCTTCGAAATTGTCACAAGTTCTTTGTACCAGAAGGACCAAATAAACCTCATGTCATCTAGAGGTATTGACAGCATTCCGTGCTCATGCGGCGCCGTCTGCGTGGGTGAAACACAAACGCTGCATTTTATCAGATTTCTTCATCCGTATCAACAACAAGCTGGCCACAATACCTGATTTGATAACATCCCAGTTATAGGGAAAGTCTCTTTCTATACTACTCGAAAATTCCAAGAAGGCATTGGGACTTGTAAACACCTGAACAACCTGAATCGTGAACATGGCTGTTACCTCTCCGGTATTTGGTATCCAATCATACAACGGCCATCCCCACGCTCACAATKTATTTCACTCRCCGTCCAAGCGTCCCCTTCGCCAGCATAAAACCAGGAGCGATCTCCCTGTCTTCTTTAGGATTTGATTAAACTCTGAAGTGATTCTGACATCAAGTTTGTGCCTTATTCCATATTTATGTTATGATGCGCATTCACAAGGATGGGCGAAACGTCGGTTCTATTTCTGTAACTGATGCGGTCTAACCGAAAACGACCAAAATATTAATTACAGATCATACGCTCATGGATAATAAATTAGCTATTATGTAGTGCGATGTGATAGGGAACTACAAAGCCGACTCCATAATATGTTTATTTTAGTCATCGAACATGTTTCGGCAATCGATTGCCATCGTCAACGTAACATAAAAGAGGGCAGCTTGATGACAAAAAATTAGACTAGCAGACTTGTCCAAAATGGGTCTTAAAATTTAAAGCTGTTAAGTTAAATTTCAATACATTTAAAATTTTTCAATGCTGTCAATGAGTGAGAAAACCGCAAATCACCAGGTGTCAGCGTCAAAGTCAGTCGCAATTATAAACAGAAACATCGGTGTCCAAGATTGAGGCTACTAAAATAAAAAAAAAACAATAGAACTAATTGTGTTTGGTAACTGTGAAAGGGAAAAGGGAAGAAATTATGGGAGCATTATACTGTATTTGATCATAAGAACACATCACTGAAAGATCACAGAAAATTTAAGGATTTCCAGGATCTCTAAATGGTTACGAGTGCTGTCTTTATTACAACGATGCAGTAGATAACATCGTGGATCACTTGTTGGCAGTAGGAAAACCAGATCAGCCACAGAAAAGCTAAACCAGTAGCACCTATGGTCTACAAAGCTATGGCGAACTTAAAATTTCATGAAGGCAACAGAACTTCTCCTGTAGAATAGCAACTATGGAATACAAGAAGCTATGAACTTCTTCTAAGCCAAATAATCAAGAGTATGGGCATTTTTCAGTTACTATTATGTTAGACTGCTGACTAAATGCAAATCTAGTTGTAGGAACCATGTTATGTAGTCTTCATGTAATAAAAAGCAGTTCAAATGCCAATGTTGTCAGAATATAATGGTATTGTGTTGTTTGATGTTGAGAATCCATTGTTTTTGCTAATATTGTTATATGACCCAGACAAAAATTTAAAATTTACATATTTAAAACATGCACAACCTAATGTACTCATTTCATATACATCCTGCCAGTCGGTGAATTTAATATCCAACGCAACAACACTCTTGTTCCGCGTTTAAATATTATATCCAGCCTCCGTTATTGGTAGGTACAGTCAACCCCTCAATTGTCTGTTCTCCGGGGTAGACAAACGCGCGAAAGTTTATTACGTCACAAGCTTTCGCGTGCTGTTTAATCATCTACGACCCTCCGCGTAACGAAGCCAAATGAAATCCGTTCAGAGGATGAAAGCAAACATCAAAGTGGCTCATGAATAATAATTGTCAACGTGATATGGTTCTTTTGTTTAGATGTATTCAGCGGTCGGTTCTGTGGGCTGTCACCCCAACAGCTTTAAAGGCAAAACGAAAGCATGGCTGTTATATATGTGGCAAATACCTATTTAATAAAGGAGATGGCGTTGACCTGTAACAACGAACTTGCTTGAAAAGCTTTTAACTAATTTTTAGAGAAGTATTATGTGCAAGAGAAGAAACAATTTAGATATAATCTGAAGAGGGAAGCAATTTATGCATGTTACATACTCCCTTAAGACTGACCCATCTTTACTTGCTATAACAATACTGAACAGCTTTAACATCTGTAGAAAATATTGTGTTGTCTTTTCTGTCTCCATCTTTAATGTCTTATCATTTCGAACATATTCGTATATTAAAAAACTGGTTTCATAAGACGCCATTTTGTCACACGCATCAATCGTTTACAAAACGTGCCTTCGGCTCGTTTTGTAATGGATGAGTGCGACTAAGAGCCCTATGAAACGGGCTTTTTATACATTTATATATATAATTTTGCAAAAAATGGAATAATAGCAAATATATTATAATTAAACTTAACAATGTAGGTCTTCTTAATTGGCAAAAAATATTTCTTTTCGATCATAGCAAAGCCAACTATAGTTTCCATTAAAAATGCAGGTTTGTATAATAACTAAAAATGTGAACCTTTAAAACAGTCTGTATACGCCACTGGATTAAAAAGTACTATAGCTATTAAAAATGTCTTTATAATGTCATAATGTATGATATACATAACAATATACATAATTTGTACTCATAATATTACAAAACAGTCAAAAAACATATTAAAATTACACAAAAACAAAACTCGTTTAGTGAATAAAGTTCTGTGTCTACTGTTAAGAGGCTCTTTCTTGGTGGGTGTGGGTTGCAGAACGATGGGGAAACAAAAAACTCCTGGTATCACGGAATCCGTTTATTAACAGCTCTATAAGGGTTATTTCGGCACGACTAAAACAATAGGTGCAAGCTAACACACTAAATATGCCTAATTACCTATATACCTTACCTAAAACAGACAAGTACACTAGAAACAACAACACAATGTTGTATTGCCGCAGATCACACCACACGTCCACTTCAGTCGCATCGGTAAACCAATGCCTTGTATGAGAATAAAAATGAACCTTTTTGACAAGGCAAAAACTGGCCGTGTCGAATAGCGCGGTGCCGGGCCACAGCCTTAACGAGCGAAATATAGTGGCGGTTTTTTAATAAATATACAAATATAGGTGGCATTTCTTTATATTTAAATAGCAAAGAGTTGTCAAATCTAGGATACGGATAAAAACATTCTGTGTAAAGGGTAAGTACCTATAGGTATCTACATTACGTGTTACCTTAAACTTTTTAGTTTCAAAATTTTTGAACATGTTTTTGTGTTGTTGTACAAAGCAAATGCACTCATATATGTACATACTTATAATAGTAAGAAGTTTATGTTTTCTAAAAATTCCTCTACATGAATCAAGTGGTTTCAAATTATTTATTATTCTTACAGCCCTTTTTTGTTTACTTGTATCTACATACCTAAGAGAGATATCGAGAACTGAGGAAAAGCTATTCAGTTAGTTGCAGCTGTCAAGCAGAAGACGATATATATATGGTGATGGTGCTGGACAACTCATTAGGAAAAAGTATGATAGTAATGTGTGAATCGCAATTCTTTAACATTAATAGCTACCGAGGTACCCTGCAATCACAACGAAAATGGGATATCATATACAAGCCATTGTAGGTGTCAATAATTGCCTAAACAGTTTTTCTAAATCGTAGTGATCGTAAATGGAATATGTATCAACCATTTTAGTTTGCTGAACATTTTAAAATGACATGAACACAGACAGCAAAGCTCCAAAGAAGTCATACCCCTGTAACAGTCAAAAACAAACTGGAAACGAGGGAACGACATTGTAAAGTGAACTTTTGATAAAGTAGTTAATAAGAATAATAAACAGTTTATGTAATTTTAAAGGAAAATCGATTTATATTAAGTAAATATGGATAATCCAACGCAAAGCCAACATCGCGCAGCATAAAATATAGGCGACTTCATGTTACTGCTAGATAAATATTTAAAATTCTTATTATGCTACTCCACATGCATTTTACTTACCCTCGCAAAGGGGGCGGGGCTCATATTCAATTCCCCATATAAATTAGATGTTATCTCAATCACAGGTATAGAAATATTTATGGTGCAATTATTAGCGATCAAGATATTCGAGCAAACCAAAATTTGCCCTCCGCACAATGCCACGCCCTAGCACGCACGGCTAACGTGAAAAACAATAAATCGTCCTCGAACCCTTAATCTTTTATTTTGCATTCATTAGCCGACGCGGCGGTTCTCGCCGTTGCCCGAGAAATGGAAACCGTGCTTCGGTGCCGTATCGAGAACGAACGTGTTAATAGCAAACACTTTGCAATCTTGTATGGCTTCATATTTGGTATAATTTACAATATGTTAAACAAAAGCGTTTACTAGAAATTAAAGCAACACAACTTAATACTTTTATCTCAACAAATGTTCAATGTGTCCATCCATTACACTAAACGTAAAAGAAGATGGTTTTGAACATTTCCAATTACTTCAAGGGAAATTATCCTAACACTGGTAACCTATTCTTCTTTTCGGCTCTCGATTTGTGCATGTTTCGTATTAGTCTTGCTTTTTTTTTAGGTATTTCTACAAAAAAATAGCCCAAAGGGGTGTAAGGCCTGAATATCGGCGTACACATTAAATAACTTCTTTTCTACCAATGCACCAGCCTACAAATACTGCATCAAGGTAATCGTGGCAGACGTTACAAAACAGGGAGACGTATAATCTTTTTAGTCATCACGTTCTACGTTGAAAGGAAACACAATATCGGAATTCGTCAACTGCTTTTTCTTGCGAGAATTCCAAATAACGCGTTTCATTGAGATTTTTTTCAAAGCATATTGATTCTAATCGTCAGTCTAAGTCATTGAGCTTTTATACACATTGTGTGCTGCCTTTGCTCATCCGGCGTGGATTCTCCTTTGACCAATAACCGCAATATAGTCAATTTGCCTCACTCCCCAACATAAACGTAGACTAATCATTCCCAAGATTAGTTTATTTATTTATTAGTTTAGTGTTGTCTCATTCCCATATTAATACATTTTTCATGATGAAAAAGAAATGTGTTCCGAACTGTGGCGTACATACATTTTGAGCTGCATCGTGTTCTTGAGGTTTCCAACAAACAAGCGTCTATTGTACTGGAATGAACACCCTTTCCAAAAATAACATGCAGCAGAAGGAAATTAGGATTCATTGCAGAAAGATTAGGAACCATATAGATGTTATTATTATTATTATCTTTATTATTATTATTATTATTATTATTATTATAACTATTATTATTATTATCAAAAAAATTAAAAAAAAACTCGATGTAAGAAGCATGCAATACCTGTTTGGATTCCTTTGATGGTGTATAAGCGATTGCAGGGCTACAATTGTAAATTGCATACCTAATGTATTTTTTCTAGCACGTTTTATCGCCACAAATTATTAAGTTTGTCCTATATATTTCAAAAAAAAATCTAAATTCCACTGGAAGTAGCAGAATTGACTTTTCCCAGAAAGTTGGAGGAGACACATAGATTAGTTGACACTTTAGACGAAGTTTTCGGGCAAGAACGATATTACTGCACAAAAACGATATATTTTTATTCAATAATTAGGGTTCAGCCATATTACTATAGTAATAAGATGAAATAGCTATTAATAGGCAATCTAAAAATAAAAATAGAGAATCGAGACTTCAAAAACACTGACTTGTATTTAACGCTAGATTAGCTCCCATACTGCATCTTTAATCCACAACAATGAAGGGCTAGTTGATCTCACATTCGATGAAGAACTTTTCCTTGGGGGAATTAAACAGGGGCTTTATTTTATTTATTTGTTATTGCGAATCCATGAAAACCAGTATAATGGACTACACCTATATTATGCCTTCTTACCCGCACACGAATATTGCAGATGCTGAAACACTTCAGGATGCTATTCGTGGAGAGCTTCCAGCTTTTGTTGAATTATTGTTGAGATTTTGTTTATGTTTAGAACAATATCATTGTAGTCCCCACTGGACCTACTGATTGGTGTTCAAGTTAGTTTTTCATTTAAGGAGTTCTTCTTTAGTCTGTGCACAGTACTTCTCATCTGCTACTGTTACAGTTACAGCTACTAGACGAGCATATGAAATGATATAGCACGAATAGTTCCTGCTGAATAGTTCCAAAAGAGCACCTTGTTAACATAGTTTTTACAAGAATTCGCCATATTTAATGTTCCGGGACTTTATATGCCCTGAAGCTTTATACGTGCTCTCCCTATAGACATTTTCGGTTTGCCAATACCGTATACACATTTGGCCAAAAAGGCCAATTGTATTAAAACCTATACAAACCATTTGACGTTGCACATGCGATTAGTTTCATCCGAGTTTAATCCGCGGTCGTTGCTATAGCAACACCAATCAGAATACCGGATTCATGACGTTGCTAGGCAGCGACCACGGATTAAACTCGGATTAACTTTAATCTACGTTTGTGCAACAGGTTTTAAGGTTTTTATAACTGCATCATAGCTTCAGAACGCTTCTAACCCTTCACAGGAGCACGTCGTAGGGGTTCAATCATTGTCATTTTAATAATACATCAATTTTTATTTAATAATACACTATTTTCTCTAAGAATCCGTAAAGCTTGTTGCAGATGCATTTCCTGTGATTTGATTACCTTCAAAATCTAATATGTCGTCCATGAAATTTAGTACTCCACCAATTCCTACTAACACGATTGCAACCTGCTTGTATAGTTCCTTCGCTTCTTCAGTAACATCCTATCCATCAGCTTTTGTGGCTGCTTCTTATAAAGCTGTTAATGAGCTTGTTCAAAACAGGTTTTACTGCCATTAACTTTGTTTCCAAAATTTTTGTTCAATTTTTGAAACTTGTTTTTGCTGGTTCAATTTCGTCCTTATATGAGACTCAAAGAAGTCCAGAACGACAAAGATGTGCCGTTATCATAAACCTCAAATTGTCTATCAAGGCTCCTGATTTGGATTCTAAATGCTTCCTTCCTAATCGTACCAATAATAACATTTTGAGCTTCACCTTACGACAACTTACGATCTGCTCTTTACACATCTAGAATATATAATAGTAAATTCAATTACTTTTTAACGTAGCTTCGACTTTCTTGGTTTCTGAAAGGATGTTTACCATGAGCTTCCTTGAATGCAACCCTTGTCTTGAATATTGAAATATCCTTTATTCCCCATTCGTCGCAAACTGCTGTGAGAGCATAATCCCTTTCAATCCAAGCATTGTGATTTATGTATATAATTTGTTCCAGAAACATGTTCGTTCATGCCTCTCTGTTTCTATGATCTTCCTTAGACAAAGCATGGGTCATTCTTATAGGCGAAATTGTCCAGACATTTCAAATTGACATTCCCAGTCATTTCCAATAACCTTCAAGTTTAGTGTGTTTCGCTTCTAAAAAGGGCTAACACCCCTTCCGATGTAAACATACACCAAAAAGACAAAATTATTCATGACTTCCACTTACTCCTGCATAATCGTTGCGCTAACAGATGTGATTGTATCTTCAACATGCCTTCATGTACACACCCTTTTCCATTTTCCTCTATCTTCTGTGTTAGTGTTAAATAGAGGTTCTTTGTATTAACATGCAACCCTCATACGTCGCTATCACACGGGAAATGCCTCCTGCTCTCCACTTCTAGGCACCGACAGAGGAGTAAGAGTCATGCCTTGTACAGTTCAATAAAGTACAACTAGTTTTACGGGTAGCCACTCACCTGTCATCAGGAAATTTCATGTGTGAAATTCCTGCAACGTATATATAAATTAATAAGCGCCGTGGACCGCATCCCGGCACACAAATTACGTAATTTGTTCAGATCATGGATAATTAACGGCGCGATATTTATCAAACGTCATTTGCATTGTTTCCAGCGTGTGCACATACCGACGTTTTAATCACAGATCAAATAATTAATTCGAAGGGCCAGAATGCATTTGCGATAGGGACTGGCGCGGAAAATTAGCTAATGCAAGACCGCAGAAGTTCGGTCAGTAAGGTAAAATGCCATTCAAAATGTAATTCTAAATGGACACAGCTTCCTAGTGATTGGGTTATAGATACTGTTTCATGGATGATAAATTTATTTTTTCATCGGAAATACAAACAAACAGAGTGATCAACTTTTTAATGTTATTTGGCACTTACCTAATTCGGTGTTTTCCAATTTTTTGAAAACGTTAAAAACGTGAGCTGCTTTATGGAAATTAATTGAAAAATCTGTTGCCTTCTAATAGCGCAAGTCTCAGAAATACAAAATAACTTATAATATAAACGTTCGCAGCGACGCCCATTTTTTCACACTCATCTCTGACGTCAGTGCTTTGATAGTTTATACACCTTAGTATACACGAGATTTCGCTTTAATTTGCTAAAATACACAAATTCTGCCAATTGTCGTACTGAGTGGTCATATTATTATTTTCCAAAACAGTAGTGTTCTAGCAAGACGAATATTTTAATGTAACTATCCCTTAAAGGTTAGT